>JAKSZP010007180.1:0-51358 GCA_022478985.1 Massospora cicadina | reverse complement strand
AATGCTCTTGACCAAATGAATGGCCCAGCGACTGGGCATGGGTGGGTTAGCGTCCCAAACCTGTTCTCAACCAAATGGGACCACCCCTATGTGGGGTGGCCTTGGGGGACTCCCGCTGCTTGTCGGGCCAAATGCTGTCATGATAACCATTGGAAATGTATCTTAGCCTCGGTTTGGATGTTCAAGGTCAAACCAACAGTGACTTGGCCTGCTGCCAAATCCTTTGATGTCAGTTCCCAGTTAACTTATCTGTTCCCCATTCCTGAACAATTCGCCGGTTAGGTTAAAATTTTGGGACCTGATCCTGGCTTGTTTCCTCTCTAAATTGACCACTATTTAATCAGTCACATTATACTGAGAAAATTGTTGGTCAATTTTCCTTTCTTAAATTTTAAATTAAAAACCCTTCCTAAAAATCTAGTTTTTTATGGTGAAATATAAACCGCTTTTTCCACCAACCCTCACACTCCCCTTGGGGTTAAGGCCCATACTCATCTGGTATTTTATTATGTGCCTGTATGATATTCTGGATCACCGCCAGTTATTGTGGAAATTCCTTTCAAGTTCCATATGCGTCATACCAGCAGCAGTGCCTTTGGCATTCTGGTTTGCCATTTGGGTGCTTTGGAACCTAGGATGGCAGGCTGGTCTAATTCTTACTTGCTGTTTGCCTGACAGTACCTCAGTTTGATGATGTTCACATATAATATAAGTCACCATATGGCAATGGGAAAAAACGTCATTCAAATTTTTAAATGGAAGGAAGGCCGTGTTATTGCTGATTCTATATTTATTGGTTGAACCAACATTAGGGATGAGTGCTGAGCAGTACCTGATCTTATTGTCCAATATCCTGATCAAGATGCAATTGCAAGAATTTGATCTGTTTTGAAGAAGATAATCAACGCCAAAACGATGGATCATAAAAAATGACTGAAATTGTCAGAATAACAAGTAGACTATAAAGTTTCCTATTATATTATGCATGGTTTTGGAAAAAGAAACAAGCCAGATGCGTTGTGGTTGGGTCTGTTCAAGTTTATTGCCAAAGTGGTGATGTACGCCTATTCCATCAAGAACCTCTTGAATGGAAGGATTGTGAGATGAGTCCATGCTAAATATCTAAAGCATTGGATCTAAGGAAAAAATAATAAAAAGAGTGTTCCATAAGGACCTCTGAACCATTGAGATGGTTATTTCCTGATAATTTGGTTAAGTCCTTAATATGGATCTCTTAACTAAAATAGATGGTTAAATCTTAAAAAATGAGACCTCTGAACCATAGAAAATTGGTAGTTCAAAATATACCTCAGAATCAGTTTGGGGGATTAAATAAAAAGGATGGACCACTGTACTGAGTGAATGTCAATTCCCATATAAAAAAGAAGAAATGATTAAGATTGATAGAAATATAGTGGAAAAAACACATTAAAAACGCACAGAAAAAGATATATATGTAAAAATCTTAATTGGTTATCCTTAACACAGGGATAATTCCACCTATGATGGCTCTTGAGGTGGGTAGATAAATCATAGTAGGGGTGAATAAACTGCCAAAATCTATGTGAGATTAGATTCTAGCAAGAGCTAGACCTACTCAAAGATAAGAATCAAAGAGCAGAGGCTGATCCCTGTGAGAATGCAACAAGGGGAATAGAGCTGAATTTTTTTGTACTTGCCAAATTTAATATCCTGGATTTTGGAGGGAAGCAGCAGAACAAGAAGAAGCAGTCAGCAAATAGCCCCAAGCAACCCTGATATGGCACTTGAGCCTGAATATTGGTCATGAGTGTTTGCTGATGAGTTTGTCAAGAACACTGGACATATAAGTTGGCATTGAGCAAGGAATACTAGGTGGGGGTTGCCAAATCATGCCCCCAATCAAAGCCATCAGGGGAAAGTACCAATGGGATACGCCAGAAACGGGATAGTCATGCAGGGAGTGGATGGCATCCTTCAGACGATGACTATGAGCTTCTTGGATGTGAAAGAAGAATGAGCGATGGAAGCTGGGAGAGGCAAGAAACTTTATGGCATAACTTTGAAGAACTTAGATAGTAAAATGAAGAGCATAGGCTGCAACGTATTGATCAAGGATGTTTTTGAGATGGACGGGTTCAGAGTTATGGACCGAGCCTCAGTCACTCAGGTCCTTGATTCTGCGTAAGGGAGTTTAGAATGTTCACGATTTCCAATGTCTAGTTTGGTTGACAGAACAGCTGATTTATATAATTGACTGAGTCAAAAAGAAACTCCAGAAGCAAGCTAGATCTAGCAAGGAATGATCAATCAATAGTGGAGTGAATAGCTTCAGGAGGTTTGACGATGATTGTAGAAGTATCTGCAAAAGGAGCTGAATCCAGGAGAGTATAAAAATCTAATTTTGGAATCAATGACAGAGGGAGGATTGGTCGTGAGTTGTTCGAGATGATTGCTAATCTGGTATTGTTGGGGTTGGATACCATTTCTGGTAGTTCTTCGGAAGGACTGACTACAGGTACTTGATTGGTAGTATGAGTCCTAGGGGGACCATAGAAGAGATTCCATCACACAGATCAACTCATTAGTTGAAATAGCCAAGCACCTTTATTAGACGTACTGTCAATCAGTTGCTGGTAACTAGATTCCAAATTTGAATAAGAGCTGGACAATAGAGGGGATGTCAGAATCTTTATAATAGTTAACATTTTATGCTTTGGTATCAATTAAGCTATAATTTTGGAAAAGTTATTTTCAAAATTAATGAGATAAGCTCTTCAGAGAAGAATTATTAATGATATAATCTAGAGAAGTTATTAAGAGAAAACAACAAGAGTGAATATAATTGAGCATTCTTATTTGTGCCATGAAATAGACATTGATGCAGTGACCTCCTGTCAAGGATAAGGAGGAAGATTAGGAAATTGAGGATGCTGGACCAAGAATCCTGAATATGACAGCGGGTCATATTACTTGTCTGGGGGGACTGGAACCTGGGACTAGTATCATCATGAGTAAGTTAATCAGTCCAGCATGACAGAGAGTCGTGGGAATCATGCTCTGAGGAGGCAGTAGTTAGGAGGAAGAGAAAGAGAACTGCATGCCAAAGGTTGTCCTGAGCAGCGTTGTTGCAGAACAACTGTGCTCCACTAGAAACCAAGAAAAGATTGACCTGGTCTTAGGTGGCATTCTATTGTCCCAATCCTATTCTCACTGGAAATCTAGGTAAGAGGAGGCATGTGTTGGAATTTTTGCCATCTTTCCAGTCATCTAGATAACCATGGTTTTCTAGGGGATGATTCCCTATGGCGAGTGAATTGGATATCAGTTGACCCTGATTTCAGGTTAATAAAGTTTGGGGGATTTTAGTAATTCGCCTGAATCAGATCTATTGAAGATCAATATGGGTGAATGCTTAAGATCTCGTCAGCCAGAGTTGCTAACAAAATGGGGCATCTGATAGTTTATCGAGATTATCTATCAAGTATTGATTGGGATTAATTGGGTTTCATCACTGACCAATTGGGAATTTAAGGAGCAAGTTGTTAGGCGAGTTATGCCGCCTGCAACTAACAAATTGATCAATTGGTTTGTGACCTGCCATAATGGGTAACTAGTCCCATTACCTAAGCAGGTCGTTTACCAAGATGGTTGGTTTGCTGGGATCAAGTGTAAAACATTAGGGACACGTTTTCTGACTCTTTCCATTTTAGGTCTTGAGGATGTATGATGAAGGAATCCTAACCAGATGGAGAAAACCATTGCTGATGAGACTACAAAGGGAAGTTCAATGGCAACAGCTGCCATTTCATGGCTGAGGCGCCAACTGGTGGTTTGGCGCCGAATTCACTCTATAAATTCCCCTGATAATTCACATAAATAAAAACTAATTTAGCAGAATTCATTTTTGATTTTAGTTCTTAATAATCTTCAGTAAATTATTGCTTGTGTGCTTTAATTGGAGACTCTTTAGTAGGATAAAGAGGAAGGTTTGAGGATCCTTAAGAAGAGAAACTGAGCTTAGACAGGATTTGCTATAGACTCCGCGAGACCAGAGGAAAGGCTGTAAACTTAAGGATCTGAGCTTGGATCAAGTTAGGCGGATAAGGGTATAAGTCCCTACAGATGGCATCAAGAGTATTTGTGGAGAAATACAGGTCAAGCGTTGGACTATAATGGGTTATCTAAGTAACTCTGGATAATAGTTCTTATACTATTATCAATCAACTATCATCTACTATCAGACAACGCGAATTGTGCACATACTGAACCTGTGCAGTTAATCAATTAGGGGTTATCAGTCTTTAACAATCAATGAAAACCCTAAGATTTTAACACCATTTCATAAAGTTAAAATTTCCTTATGTGGCTCATTGTCAACAATATGGAACTGTAGGCCTGGGAAGTACCATCAGTGAAGGATCCTACAGTGCCTTGCCCATGAGGCTTTGATCATTATAAGTCAGCTCTCCTGCCATATTGTTACTCAGCCAGAAATACAATTCTTAACTGGAGCGATATTTTTTACCTTTATGGATTAGATCTTAGCTATGAGGAAAATGCGCTCAAGATACTTAACCAGACTATGCTCTTCTTTTTACTCTCAGGATGAACATGTTCCTCTTACTAATCTTTAATCTTATCTTTGTATAATATTGATAAGATATCACTATTGCTGTCATCAGACTAGTCATCGTAGTCAAGCCCCTCCCTCTATCATTTCCAAAAGCCAAGGCATACCTCTACGCGCCTCCTCCAGTTGTGGGCCACTTTCTTGAGAAAGCGAGTCTTAGGCAAGATTCTTTCACTGGACCTTCTGGACAGAATACTAGGAGAACTTACTCCTCATGAGAAAAATCCCAGACTGAACCCCAAGCATCACCTGGTCTATTTATCCTTGGTCATGGAGATATCTTTGCGCTCCTGCTAATCTGACTGCTTAGAAGATTACTGTAACTAAAGGACAGGTTATCGCTTACATTCACTTACTGCCCAAAGAAGAGGTCCTAACCATAAGAAGTATTGGAGACATGTAATAGTTTTGACTACTGATGCCGCTTTTAATGCATGTGATACTATATTATGGTATTAATTGGAGGACCTGTCAGGAGAACAAAGGAATCAAGCTTTATCTTTATTACAAAAATAGGTGTATATATTTGCTATTGGTTGTTATAACTTAGGGTGCGCAAAAGGTTTATGCATCACATTGCCACCAGTAATGCCCGTCATATATGCTCTTGACATATATGAAGCATTCAAGCCATTGATTAGATCATACAGAACGAGCTCATTCAATTGTTATAACAAGGAATGATTGTGCCCTCTTGTAGTCCTTAGTCCTGTTATGTACTTAAATCTAAAAAATAATGATGTCTAACCAAGTAGTGATTAATTATTGCATTTAAGTAAAACTTCAAAAAGTGAACTTATCCCTTACCATGGATAGATGGTGCTCCCAAACGACTAGGAGTGACTAAGTACTTCATTGCCTTGGATCTCATTAGCGGCTATTGGCAAATCAACCTACCAATGGCAGAACAGGAGAAGTTCTCTATTATCACTCCATATGGCTTTATCAGCCAACGCACAGGTCCCAGTGTTTATGTAATGCACCAGCCACTTTCAAAAAGACATGGACACCATCCTAGTTAAACTTAAGATGTGTCTTAATGTATCTTAATAATATTGATATTCTTTTGCGCACCTTTATGCAACATCTGTCCCATATGGAGGAAGAATTTAAGATTATAGCCAAGGCTCAACTAATGATCAAGCCTAGTTTGTGCTGGTTTTTAATAACCATATGGAGTACATGGGTCACATTATCAATATTAAATGATATGCCCTCAGAATCAGAAACTCAAAGCTGCTAATCAAATGAAGTGTCCTGAGAACAAACCGAACATGCAAGTGGCTTTATGCATGGTGGGATACTACCGCCAGTTCATACAGGGATTTGTAAAGCTGTCATAGCCTTTGTTTTACCTACTATGAAGTGGAGTGCCTTCTTCTGTTCTTCAGAATTTGAGATCGCCTACAACAAGTTGTTATTAACACTAACTCAAGCGTCAGTGATATGCTACCCAGATTTTGACACACCTTTTATCATACAATCTGACGCTTTGTTGATGGCCATTAGAGATGTTCTCTCTAAGTGGGATAAGAATGGGTAGGAGCATCCAATAACCTCCTGCAGTATTGGACTTACCAAGTAGGAGAAAAACTAAATGACATCATAACGCAAGTGTTTATAATTATCTTTTCCTATAAAAATTCCATGTGTTTATATTCATGGAAATAAGTTCCAAGTTGTAACAATCATGCTTCCCTACGGTGTTTATATAACCCTAAAAAGATTGAAGTCTGACTGGCAATATGGCCACTTAAAACTTTAGGCTACAATTATGAGGTGTTACACCAATTTTGTCAATTCACCAAAAAGCCAACAGACTTCAACATTTACCCATTGTTTTCATGCTGGATCCTTATGCAGATCAATAAAAAGATGAAATCCTGTAGATATGACGATGAGAAACCCTCTTGTAATGGGAAATAATACGTCATATCACTGAGTGTGGAAGAAGGCTATCCACCACAATGATCATAACTAACAAACGGGTTCAGCGTAAGCGCCAAAGCAAAAAAACCAAAGTTGAGAATAAAATGCTTTTATTCAAGGTAAGAAAGTAACACTTGAGAAAAACACAAAAACTAATGTAGAATTCCAAAATGGTTTTTTTAAATCACACATATACAAAATGTCAGGGAAACCAGCATAGAGTTAAAGGAAAGAAACACTTCTATAAATTTGGAAAAAATTGATGTGCTGTCAACTATTATTATCTTTTTTCTTCTGAATTTCAATAACTCATTGATATACAATCAAGAGGTCCATCACCACATAATTGAAAGGGGAGTTACACTGGGCTCCAAAAAGGTAGGTGTTTGAGAACAAATCACATTAAAAGATGTAAATGCCACAATTGACTAAAGTCAGCTTATGATATCACCCCTTGTAAAATGGAGGCATCGGCGAGAAACAGCAGAGGCAAGGAGGAGGAATTTGGCCAGCACTGCAGGCATGGGCGTTTGAAAACACTAAAGCATTAAAATAGTCCTGAAAACTTGGTGTAGTATTTCTCAGAAGGGACACTTTACTGGCATTGCAGGCTCTTGGCCTGGCGTATGGAACAGGAGGCACAACTGTAAATCATGCGTTGTGGGAACTGAAGGGGGGATGACGTTGTGGGTGCATGTTGACAACAGAGGCAGGATGAGAGGTGGGAGCGTGGTTAACTTCTTGGTGGCTGGCTTATTATAATAGTTGGTACTCAGTGGGGCGCGGAAACAATACTAAGCTTTTAAATGAAGTAATGGACAACTATCCGCCTCATTGCTAAATTTGAGAAGGTCGTCCGCCACAACAATCCCAACTAACAGGGGCTCAGTGTTGGCGCCAAGGCACAAAAAACAAAAGTTGAGACCAAAATGTTTCTTAAGGTAAAAAATGCTTGTCTGAGGCGAGCACAAAAACCATGTAGAATTTCATGATAAATGTTTTCTATAATTTAAGGTTGCTCTTATGCCAATTGTTGGGGGAACCAGCACAGACCAAAAGAGGGAAACACACATGAAATCTGACGATATTCAGCCATGCCGTCAAAAATAAAAACATTTTTTCTTTTTTTATTAAATCATTGATACTCAGCTGATATATTTTGCCAGATAATAGAAAGGTAATTTACTCTGGGCTCTGACTAGGTAGGTGTTTATAGACAAATTGCATTAAAAAATGTGAATGTCACACTTATCTAATATCAGCATATGACACTTCTTAGACGCACTCTGTATCATTTAATGGTTAACACCAAAGTTTAAGTAAGTACTTTACAAAATCACTTATGATGGTAAAAGATGATTTTATCCTGCACCCTCAGAATAAATATTAATTTTGATGAAAGCTCACTTCATTATTTGACACAGAGGACTAGTCAAAACACTTAACCAGATACAATAGAGATTTTATTAAGAGTCTTTGGGGTTGATATTCAAGACTTCCTAATGAAGTGCCAGAGTATCAATTGTAACAGCCTCTAAGGCTTCCACCACATACCCCTGTTTAAGCCCAACTTGGTGTGGCACACTATCTCAATAGTCATTATTGTATTTTTCTTCCTGACAGCAACTTCAACTATTGATACATTTTTGTAGCTATTACCACTTAACTAATTGGGTCAAAGCTTAGAATCTATGTGATGTTATAGCTATCTTAACGGCCAAGTTTATTATCAGGCAAATCATTCTTAAACACAGGTGCCTGCAGTCATATTAATGGGAAATAGGAGCAAATTTTAATTCAAAATGACATTATTATGAATAAGCTTATATGAATTAGAGTGTTTTTACGCCCTGTATCATCTGGAGACTAATGGGACCATTTAAAGGTTTAAAAGAACCTTAGAACAAATTTCTCATAAATTTGCTGCCTCTGTCCCATCCCAATGGACCATCTATGTTGACCCCACTATATTTTCCTAAAACATTTGACATCATAGTGCTACCAGCTTTTCTCCTTTACAACTGCTGTATGGCAATCACTCACCTTACCCCATGTTGTACTCCATTGTTTATGATGATGGGATATATCCCTAAGATAACTTTTGTTTGACTTGTAAAGAACTTAATTTTGATTAAACTAAGATTTATGGATCCTCTTAAAATAGAAAAAAAACAGAAGATGCAGGATGATATCCCTTGAAAACATTTACATAAGCTCAAAGCAGGTGATCAAGTCTCTCACTGTGACACCTATGGATTTGGATAAACACATAAGATGCTGACGCTCTGGAAAAAGCCATGTGTAATTCTGGAACGCTAATCCTTTAAAGTCTATACCATTAAGTAATTGTTTAACAAAAATTATCAACAGGGCTCATGTAGATTTTTTCAGGTCCTATTATAGCAATCAGCTCCCTCAAGAGCCCTTTTCAGAAGATAAGTCAAATCAAGAGGGGGAAGAAATGTCAAAGGTGATGACACGAGTTTTATATAATCAAATATTTTGTCAACTATAAGAACAAATATAAATACAATCAGGCCATCTAATAAAATGCATAAATGAATAATTATACATCTCAGGATTATAAATCATAAAGAATCATCACGCGGCAAACTCTACCCTCTAAAATAAACTTTTCCTTGTAAATGGGTACAAATAAATATATTTTACTCATTGCACTTTTTTGTCCCCATTTACTCACAATAGTCATGTCTTAGCCTAGGGACAAAGTTGTTCTTTAGCTATAAAGTCCATTATATATACCCCTAAATCTATAGATAAAGTAAATTCATTTGCCCAAATTTATCTAATAAGAAGTTATTATGGGAGTAGAAAATTATTATCCCAGGTATGGAAGGAATCTTGAATACCATATATCTCTCTGTATGATATTCTGCAAAATTGGCCTTGTCACAGAACAGAGGTCATCCAATTGTGTAGGATCAAAGCAGTTCCAGGAAGTAACTATACCTGTTCAAGTAGTGTATTTTTCTCATGCGCTACAAAAACTTAATCAAACTTGCAAGCAGAAAAATATGCTTAAAGGTGAGCCTTTTGTGTCTGGAAGACCCTCTAATTCCGCTATTCACATCATTTCTTAACCTGTCATCTTAACGAATTTTTTAGGGAGGAATATGTTCCTGGTACTAAAAACATCTGACCTTTCAATTTGTGTATGAAACTGCAGAGGAATCAGCCACCAAGAATCAGATGGACCAGAAAATATAAGCCTCCCCTGGAAAGCAATGCTCAAGAAATTATTATGTCTTTCTTTAAGGAGTGCACCACATGGGAACAAGTGAAGGAGGCTTTCATTAAAGGATTTGAAAGCAACCTGAACCTGTTTAGTAAAAACTGGCTTCATGTGCATCTATCCTAAAGGTGGGAAATCTTATAAAAATTTTGCTAAACATTCATCATTCTGAAGCTTAATTCCTAGTCTCCTTCAATAAGGTTACCTTAGGAAATGTAATAGCTGTAATGGTAGCAACTTCCTCCTTTAATCAACACAATGCGACACTTCAAAGGAGTCAAGAAGCTTTTAAATGATCCTTTTTGTTGAAAATAATTATTACTGAGAAATATGTTTACTCTATTGCTATATTGATCAGTTGCCAAATTGATGATCTTAGTATTAATTTTTATTAGAATACAAAAACGGTGTCCAATCTTTCATTACTAAATCTAGTAGAAAATAATGATGGACATATATGATATCAATGTGAAAAACAACAAGTTAAATACTTAAAAAGGTTAGTTAAGTTAAGAATACAGACTCTGCTGCATTACTGAAATTCAAAAATACACTTCATGGGAACCCAGGCGATGACTAACGAGCTTCTGTAGCAATTAATAAAATTTTTGACAGTAAAGTCAAGGAAAACAATAGAGAAACATTTTATAAGATTCACTGGGTTGTGCAACTCTGCTGGCAAATATAGAGAGTTAGAGAGTATTATTAGTAGTGTGACTCTACTGATGAGAAAGAAGAAGTTTAATACATCTGAGAATATTAACTGGAAGTGTGCCCTTGATGGAGTAGAAGGAGACTAGCGAGAATTTCCTGTAACTGGGCAGTAGTACAATTCTACTAATAATAAAAAGAATTATATAGCTCTTTGTCATTTTATTTTGTATTTTATATAGAGGGATGGCAATTGGCCTATTGCCCTCCTGTTGCATCAGTGGTTTTTAGATTCTGTGTAACCTTCTGGTGGACTAAACACATTAATAATGCTATCTTTAAGAAAATGCAATAGTGGTGCTAAATACAGGAGGCCACTGACTTAATAAGACAAACACCAATACCCATAGCCATGACCAGATTTAAACACCACTTCAATTACCTCTGGAAGGACTTTGTGGGTTCATAGTGAGTTACAACTGTAAGCTTATGGAGACCCCGGATGAGGAACCTCCCCTCTTCACCATGAGCACTTCACACAAACATGGTAATGCTACAATGGAGATACAACTTGTAGCCTGCTCAACATTGGATTCCTTGCAGCAAGGGAGTTAACTAAGTATACCCCCAAGCAACTTTGTCACATCAATGGGCTGCTCCCTAGAGGGTAAGGTTTTATGATGGAGACCCAGTAGAGAACTTCATGAGTATGTTTTTCAAACAAAGAGACTAAGCATATCTTTATGAGCTATATATGTCCTATCTAGACGCCAGCACTACTAGCTTTATGAGACGCCTCAACTCCTAGAATAACATGCTGTAATATCTTGTTTAATACGTTAAACCCTCAATCTGTCAGCTTCTATAAGTGTTAGCTTTCCATAACTTAGAAATCAGCGACATCATGAGACTTATGCGGGCCCAACTGAACATTAAACAACTTCTGTTGAAGTCTTGGACAAATGTCTAGATGAGATCAGAGGATCAGTCGTGTCATGTCCCATGAGATTTTTTGAAGTGGATAGTAAAGATAAGGAGGAGATTATCCAGGTCAAAAGTGTTAAGTTAGAATTTCCTTAAATTATATATACTATTAATAAAACGCTTGTTTAAGGCCAATCAGGCCCAGGTTAATCCCCAGGAAATGCATGATGGGGTCGCAGACATTAGGTTGATGGCGTTGAAGATTTACCATTATAGTGTAAATGATTACAGTTTATTAAGCCTACTTTCTGAATGTAGATTAAATTCGTTTAATTATTCTACTATTACAAACAATGGCATTGTTGGTTGGTATCAAAGTCTCAAGTTTGTTCATACTCAATCTATAAAGCTACCATCACGGTAGCCTTGTTTATTGACCTAAGTTGTTTTCAAGCCTGACAAATTGATTGAGGTCCTGTTGGGATTCGATATGATGAGCAAGCCAAAGTCCCTGTTCCCAAATCAAGCCTTAGTTGATCAACTCTTAAACCAGTATAAACGGAATTCAATCCTGAAGACACCAAAACTAGATTCAACCAGGAAGCATCACGCATATGAGAATGGACTGAATCACCTTCAGAAATCCCATCCCCACTTCCCAAATCATGAGAGGCGCTGCCCCACCGCTGCGGTCATGAGGATGATACAGTACATTGAGGGCACCATTAAGGAAGTAGATCCAGAAGGCAGTAAAAGATCCTGATCACATGGGGCCACGAAGGTTCCTGAGGCACAATGTCCCCATGCGCCCTATACGTATTCATGCTTTCTAACACAATAAAGTGTCTATATTCCCTCCATCTTTTCGTTTTTCAACCCCTCTGTTAGTTTCAACTTTGAGCTCATTTTTAGACTTTGGCATCAGTCATGAGAACTTTTATACTGAGAGAAGTGGCGCTCACTACAAGGGGCTCCTAGATGTCCTAAATGAAACGTATATCATGAATAATGGAGAGTACTAGTAGTCACAAATATCAATATGTTAGTTGGTTGAGAAGCGTTGCTCAAATGATTAGCACACATGTTATGAATTGCCGCCCATGCAGCCTGAGAGTCTAAATTTCTGGGCCACGTTCCAGTTCTCCCTGCCCTCAGTTGATAAAATCATTATCAGCTTCAGTTCATGAACCTTAATGACATTGTCCAACAGTTAATAAACAGCATCACTCCGCGGGTGCCCACTCCAGCTGCTCTGCACCTCCTATGTGCCCTCTACCATGCAAAACTTCATACCTTAGCTCAGCTACCAGCGGTATAACTGACCTTAGGAACTGAGCACTAACTTCAGAACTTTGTTTACCTGGCTATTCATCATCTCCTCCTGTTAGATGAGTAGCACCATCTTGAAGTCTCCTGACAACTGGGTCTCGCCCAAACCTTACACTCCCATGTTGTCAATTTTTTAACGCAGCCTCCTCCTTTTCCCATGACAATTGTGAGGCCATTACCAATAAATGGCGATTTATCCATGAATCCTGAGGCCAAATCGCGGTGATAAATACCTGGATCTCTGGCTACCTTGAAGACCAGATGAGTCCAAATATCCAACTCCTCGAGGCTTCTTGAAACCAGCGCCTCTACCAAGTTAAAGATTTGGTATGGACCCTGACACAACACAATTGGGATCTGGCTTCTCACAATTACACCTCCTGAGTTAAGGACGTGAAGGGCCTAGGGGCCCAAAGGCCCCAAAGGACATGAGGGACTTAAAGATCTCGTGGACCTTGAGGGCCCCAGGCCCTGCATTACCTACTCCTGGAGACCCTGACAGCCCTTGATAAAAGGATGTGCTAGAAGCTCTAACTGCCTTGCATGATCAAACTTTGAATGTATCTCAAGGGATACAAGCTCTGCGTAGATGGAGTCCGCCTTGATATTAAGTCTCCATTGAGGCATTGCGGACAAAATGGACAACTTTGTGCCTTCACCAAGCTTAGGGATAGCCGCATCTCTCAGCTCAAACAAATTTTTCTATGGTTTAAGACCCATTTGACCACCCTCAAGAGTCAGCTTCGCCTTCAAAGTGCTTTTATTTAATCCCTAAAAGAGCAGGTTTCAACAAAGGCTTCCGTTTCCTTCCTCAACCAAAACTGGTATGATATCCTAGAGGACCTCGAGGGCCTGAGTTGATAGTTGGATCAGAAGGTCCCCAAACCTATGCGCAGACTGAGATCTCTGAGCCTGGGCCATTACTGGCGTCAAAAGCCTCTCCATTCCTCTTGTAACTAATTTTAATCCTAGTTTCAAAGAAAGGTTCATACTTGGCCAGAAAAGCATCGCCTCCTTCCTGTACGCATTTGAGAGTTCCATGGAGGAGGACATTTACCATCAAAAAGTAAAGCATATCTATTACTGCCTCAACATCACTGTCTGGGGGATCATGACTCCTCATTTGAAGGATGCAACACCTGGGAACAGGTCCATACATCCTTGATCCAATAATTCAGCAGTAATCAAACACACCAACCAAAAACAAGCAATTATGGGTATCCGCCTGAAAGAAGGGGAGAGCCCCATGAGTATTCCAGATGTTTCTATGCTCAAGCGCAGCCCTTAGTTAAACCAATCATATTACTTTGGACGACGCTATTCTGTTGTCTTCTCCATATTGGGATCCTATCCCATGGTTCAAATGCATATTATTGGACAAATGAATGGTTTTACCTGCATCTGGGAAATAAGAGAGCGTTCAACAAGACCCTGCGTTACCCTGCACTCTAAAGCTACCTCTTTGGGTCCCTTTACCCGCCCTCAAGTCCATGTGGTCAAAAACCAGAAGAGTTCTTAACCTCAATGAACCTATTAGAAACGGTTTCAGACACTGCGCCAAGACCTGCTAGAAATGACTTGCTGAGATGGCGGTAAAAGGGCCGTCAGCATGAGGGTCGTGTCACTCCATACTTATATCCCTGCCACGACTCAAGGATCCTCCATAACATCGACCAATCCTGTAATTATTGTACCTGAAGAAGTTGAAGTACCCGTGGAAAATAAAGAAATTGATGCTGCTTACTCTTCTTTTGATGACTCTCCCATGTTTCTAATGCTACCTCCCCAGTTCAGAAGTTTAGTTACCTGCATCACAGTTAATATTAGCAAGATTTCAGTATTTACCATAGTTAATAGTGGCTCCTCAGTGAACGTTATATCGTCCAAGTTTAAAAAGCGCATCAAGATTGCTCTGGACTTGACACATTATATGGAGTATGGAATGACTGGCACTCAATGTACTCAATCTATAGGAACCCATTTTTCCCTACCTATCTGATTCAGAAAGCTCTGTGTAAATACCCCTGCCATCGTTCTGGAAATTCTATCTGTGACCTAATTCTTGGAACTCAGTTCCTTCGAGACTACTCAGCAAAAGTCCATTATGATGACTGATCCCTATCCCTACTAGGGCATCAGGTCCCCCTGATCTTTGAAACCTCCCACAACTCTAAGATGGAGGTCAAGGCCTGAGACTGCCTAATAAATAGTTAGGGCTAAATTTATCAGCTCAAATATCATGAAAGGTGCTCTTGGATCCTGTTGCTCCCCTGCTGTTGATGGACAAGAAAGCATGCCAATCTACTTACTTAAGGCGACCATTATTCCAAAGTCCCAAGTGATTGAAGACACCCAGTCCATGTTAATATTCCCTCCAGATACCTGCTAGAAATATGAGGCCTAGTTGGCTCATCTACCAAGTAGTTGCTAACCTGCCCTGGAATTCTAGATCCAGCTTATGCTGGATCTATTTCCAAGTTGTTGGATACCTTACTGACAAACCCAAGGTAGTAGGTCCCAACAGTCCCGCCGCCTATGTCTGCCTCATACCAGTGGAGGCTGTTGATGATGTCCATATATTTAGGAGCCTAAGGGATTTTGGGTTGGAGACGCCCCCACCTGTGGCCCTGGTTGACACCAGTATCAGAAAGGATATCATGGAAGACCAACTGCATAAAGTGCAAGAATTGTTGGAGAAATATTCAAACAATTGTTGGCCAAATCCTACAACTTTGGGATAATGAAAAGAGTCTTACATCATTTGGAGTTTAGGGACTCTCCCCCCTTATGATCTTGACCTTACCAATAGAGCAAGGTTGAAGAAGCTCAGGTAGCGGTGGAGCACAAACACTACTCAACGCTGGACTCCTAGTGCCTTTATGCAGCCCTTGGGCCTCTCCTCTCATGCTGGTTCAAAAGAAAGATGGCCAAAAGGGTGGTAGTGACTATTGATGGCTCAACTCTATCACTAAGAAGGACAGTTATCCACTTCCCCAAATTTATGACACCCTCCAATTGCTCACTGGATCGCAGTACTTTCCACAATGGACCTTGCCAGTGGATATTGGCAAGTGGAGCTTTCCCCTGAAGATCAAGCCAAGTGCGCACTCATAGCCAACAAAGAACTATTTGAGCCCATGTGGATGTCCTAGGGCCTCTGTAACGCACTGCTACTTTCCAGCGCGCCATGGACGGGTTCCTCAGGGACTTGAAGCTGTTGAATGTCCTTGTCTGCCTAGATAACTTCAATGTCTTGTCATGAACTTTTATTGGACATCTTGAGCATCTTAGGAAATTTTTTATTTGGCTCTGGAAGGCTTCTATAAAGCTAAAGCTTTTAGAATGCTCTTTCTTTCAGTCAGGAATGGAGTTTTTAGGGCACTAAGTTTCAAAGGATGACATTCAGCCTATACTGGATAAAGTTGAATCCATAGAAAAGATGTCGCGCCCCTAGTGCTTAAGGAATATTCAGATATTCCTAGGCGTAGTGGGCTATTATCATCAATTTATTCTCAGTTAACTGACCTAGATGTGCCTCTATTTTCATTCTGCAGAAGAACGTGCCATTTGAACTGCGGCCTGAACAAAAATGGGCTTTTAATGCGTTAAGGACCGCTCTATGTACTAAACCCATATTAGTCCACCCACGTTTTGACCAGCCCTTCTTATTGTTCACAGATTCAAGCAATGTCGCCGTCAGGGCTATCCTAGCCCAACATGACAAAAATCAGGTCGACCATCCAGTGGCCTATTTTAGAAAGACTCTGAGTAAATCTGAATGGAACTACAGTGTTACTGAGATGGAATGTCTGGCTGACTTGCTGGCCATCAAACATTTTCGGCCCTATCTCTACAGTACCCACTTTACCATCATAACTGACATTCCTTATTCCGGTGGCTCCAGCAGATGAAGGACCTAGATGGCCATTTATACATATGGGCCTTACGGCTGCATAGTTATGATTTCACCATCATTCATCATTTGGGCGCAATCCACCAAAACGCTAAAGGCCTCTCCATGATTCTAGTGCTAGCTGCTTTGACCCCTGAGGAGGACCAACTGTAAGATCTGTTTGGTCAACCTGAGCATTGGGAGTTGGAAACTCCGGAGATCCATGCTGGGCTCTAAAAGATTATCTGAGACACTCAAATCAAGGATGGGCTGTTATACAAGAGGGTCAATAAGAAATGGCCCTTTATGCCCGCCCTTCTTTCCAAAACTGAGGTTATCCTAGAGGTACATACTACTGTGAGACACAGGGCGGTTAATAAGAATCACAAATGGTTTGAGTCACAATGTTACTGGGACCAAATGGTGGAGACCATCGAAGAGATCTTGGAGGCGTGTATGATTTGATGCTACCAAGACTGAGTTAGTCCTTGATATCAACACTCAGTGGTAGCCCCAACGGGACCCTTCAGCGTCATTAGCATCAATGTGATAGGTCCTCTTCTTCTGGATTACATGGTCATAAATATATCCTCCTAGCCCTGGACCATCTGAACATATGGGTCAAAGCGATTTCAGTCCCCCATTGCTACTGCAAAAGCCACGGCTCTCTTCCTTAGTTGATCCGTTTTCACCCAGCATGGACGTCCACAAATTTTAATTTTGGACATTTGGTTAAATTTCACCTCACAAATCGTCCAATAACTTGCTTCGCTTTTTGACATTAATCAAAGTTTCGCCGCCCATTACAACACATCAACCAATGGGGTGGTAAACGTGCAAACGGAACCCTCGTCTCTATTTTATGGAAGATGGCCACCTTTGACGCTTCTCTCTGGAATCATTATCTACCCAGCTCATTGCTTGCCTACCACTTAAGTTACCACTGAGTCATTAAAATTTCCCTCTTTGAAGCTCTTTATGGACGTGCTCCTCAGCTCCTAAGTAGCGTAAAGACTTTGCTCAAAACCTCCACTCCTGAGAACTCCAATATAGTTATGAGGCCTTAGCTGATGAAATTTTCTGGTATCAAGCCATAGCCATGCAAGGCATTGTTACCACCACCAAAAGGAAGACATCCCAATCTAATGTAGGTAGACCCTCCTTACCTATTTTCATCAGGCGAACTCATTCTCTTATATTGCTATCAATCTGGATGTCAATAGAATAAGCTCGTGGTTCTTTGATCCAGACCTCATAAAGTCATTCACAAGGTGAACGCTGAGTACACCATTGCTGACATGAATCAGGGGCAGTGGTTAGTCAAGTGTATAGCCAGTTCTTATGGCCCTATAACCCATCCAACAGTATCTTAAGGGTGGCGTTGTCAGGATTTGGGATGACGAGCAAGATGAAATCTCTTACTAAATCAAGCCTCAATTGATCAACTCTCAGACCAGCGTGAACAGAACTCTATCCTGAAGGCTCCAAAACTATATTTGATTAGGAAGCATCATGCATTTGACAATTGATGGAATATCCTTCAGGAATCCCATCCCTGCTTCCTAAATCATGAGAGGCACAGCCCTCACTGCTGCGGTCATGAGGACGATGCAGTTCAATGAGGGCACCGTTCAGGCATCTATCTGGAAGGCAGTAAAATATCCTGATCTCAAGGGGCCATGAGGTCCCTGAGGCACCATGTCCCCACGCGCCCTATAAATATTGATGCTCTTTGACATAATAAAGTGGTTTATATTCCCTTCATCTTTTCATTTTTTGACCTCTCCGCTAATTTTCAGCTTCAATTTTTATTTTTGGACTTTGGTGACAGTTAAGAGAACGGTTATGCCAAGAGGCCCAGATTCATTTTATCTTAAATTAGCTTTACTGGGAATAATTTCTATGTTAGTCATCTTTTCCTTTAATTAACGGCTGCTCTTTATATATTTACTTATCGCATGTTATCTTTTGCTTCCCTCTCAAGTTACTTTCTCCTGGGGGTTTTCTGAGGTTTATTTTCTACACTATAAAGGTGGTGCCACCATACTGGGTAATTTAATATGATTTTGTTAATAGCCTATTTGTGGAGAATTAGAGACACTCTCATCACAGGTCCTGCAATTTTTAGGAGCACATTATCAATGTACAAGTCCAAGTGGACAAATAGTGCCTCAGCTGAATAAGGAGCTTCTGAGTTTTAAGGGGGAGGTCTTGAACCATCCTGGCAACTTAAGGATGGTTTAGAGATGTAAACATGCTAGAAGGTATTAGTGAGTGTTTTATCCAGGAGATTACTGACTGGGAGACGGAAATTGTCACCGCTGCAGCATGCATCAGGGATTGCGTCACCACCTTAGACCAACACATCACTTACCACTCAGATTTGGTAGCATTTGACCTTAATCAACTTCAAAGTGAGTAGAGCAACCACAGAGCAGCCAACGCCTCAAACACTTCGTTCCTCATATCTGATGAGTACTGGCAATTAATAGACCAGGGAGACTAAGTAAAAGCACTCAGTAAAGCAAACTGCACCAGGCCTTATACCCCCCAATCACCAAATTGGTAGAATACGTTAAGCTTAATACCAGCTTGGATATCTTCATTCAGTCCAACGACAAAATACTCTGGGACTGAAAACCCCTTTTAACTAACTTGAGGATGCATCCAATCAAATCTGCAACATCAGGAGCCAAATCTACCTTCTGAAGGTCATCCTTAAGACATGATCAAGCGACTTCACTGCCTTAAGCGGGAACTAGACTCTGAAAGGAAATATTTCCGTGACTTGCAATGTGAGATTTAGAAACTCAAACAAGATGCTAAGGAATAAGGATGTCAGTGCAACCTGCACAATCTCAAAGAAATTTCCAAAGAACCTTTTTGCTAATTGAGATGGCAAAAAAATTTGTGTTATGGATAGCAATGGCTCTGGCGACAAATACTATGCCTCCTTAGAGGAATCCCTCCAGTAATTGCCATAATGCTGACCAAAGAACCCATTACCCCACAAAAAGTCATGTCAGACTCAAGACTCACTCCCCTACCCATGTACACTCCCCACATTATGCAATCTTTACCAATCAGGAGGTACGGCAGTTCAACGCTAAAATGAGCAGCCCCAAGCGGGACAAGAGTATCTGAATCAATAAGCTACCTCCATCAGTCTAGATGTAAACATTCACGAATTTTAAAGCTATTACTTGCCCTGGAAGGATCTTGGGACCATCAAAAGATGAAACTACTGATATCTACTTTAGACATTGAGAGCACTGACCAGGTCACTTTCTACTTTGAGGACAGCTCCGTCACCTACCAGGAGCCAAGGACATGGGGCTAAGATTATCAGGGGCGTGGAGAATGGCCAGATAAAAGGCTAACTTCTTGTCAATTTGGGTCTCAGAGGAACAAAACCCTGACCAAGTTCACCAATAAATTTTCTTTGGAAGCCCATGTATTGGTAGAGGCGGGCATAAATTCAGGGCTGATATTGCGCTTCCAAAACTTTGGAAGTTAAATCGCACTGTGAGCCCTTTAACGTGCTGGCCCCCAGTTTTGCAAGGGGAGCACCCTACTCAAAAAGTTTAACTACCTTTGACTAGCTGATACGTTCAGACCCCCAACCCAGAAAGAAACCCACCAATGACCATCACTGGGCCACTTTCCTCGAGCACCCCACAATGGGTGTCCTATAATCTTTTGTTTGACCCTTGAACGGAAACTATAATGACACTCACAGACATGACACCCAAATTAATATGTCACTACTGCGGTCAACAAGGACACTTCACAGCATACATCCCTGCCAAACGGAAAACCAAAATTGTACAGATGACCTCATACAACCTGGGTAAAAGATTGGGTGTAGTTGAGATGGGACACTCTACCTCTGCCACTCTGACATCAATTGTACTTCCTAAAACAAGGAGCTGTTCTATAACATACCTAGCAGCCCCATATAAAAAGCTTCTGTACTGACAAGCCTCTGATGACGTACATGTACTTACTCACTCCCAGTATAAGGAAGCAGAATCAGCGGAAGCTCACCAGAAGAACCAAAAGCCCTATGACTTTCAGTTACTGGAGCAAAACTCTTTATACAAACCCCAACCATCTTTGGACGTACCATTACTTGAGGGTTTGAATGCTACCATCCCCACAAAATGATCACCAAGTAATAACCACAGATCAGAAATGAGATCAAATGTTTCCTTGATAGAAAGGATTCCCTGGATGTGTATGTATTAAACAATAAGGCATTGCTTATTCTGAATAAATTGTTATGATATTTTTGTGGCAAAAGTCAAAAGTCGCGTGATAATAGACATTGGAGCACTTATTAACATAGTATCAATAATTTTGGTGTTCATGCTACTGTCAAACCAAATATGAAACACTGGGTGGTATGTGAGTTGGCTAAGCCAGAATGCACTGTTTCAGAAGAGGCTTACAGTTTACTGCCTCTTTGGAATTGGAATATCGCCTTGTCTGCGCTAGCAACTTTACTACTCAGCCAAAATTATGACATTCTGATTTGATCAGCACTCATGTGCTACTTCAGCACGGTAATCAATATTGCTGAAGAAACTTTTTGAGTTTCTTGGAAATTTGATCCCTGTCTATTTTACCTCAAATGGTGTGCTGAAGGACAACACCTGCAATGCTCATAACAACCTCACGTACTGGGATGGGGTTTTACACATCTGCTATAGTAACTGAAAATGAGGACTAGGTTCCTCCCTAATCAAATCCACAAGAACAAGGGGCTGCCTCTATAGTCCACAAACACCATAATGATATCCTCCCACCACCAAGTCATTTTAGGAACCAAACTTAAAATAGATATACCAGAGGGACTATATGCGGAAGTCTTTGCCCCTGTCTACAATCCTGCTTTGAACACTATTGTGATTTGGTTTGACCAACCATCTAACCCTATTCAATATCTTTATATTTTATATTTTTTGTATTTAATAACGTTTTTATTAATATAATTAGATGAGGGTTTCCATCCCTCAAGCCTTAATGTCAATACTGATCTATAGAATTTTATTATTATAGATATCTTTCTCTGCTAGCCATGCTTTTAATAGATCAATCTCATCAATCTTCCATCAGACTTTCTGCCAGATTAGCTTAAACTTAAATCTAGACATTTGCAAAATAACATTTATAATTAGACTTTCCAGTTACAATCCTCATCTGCTCGCCATCCAAATATCCAGTTCTAAAAACCTGTTTCATTCTCATCAGTCAAATTAATTGAAAAAACTCCGCTGGAGTTTGTCCCAATTACCCCTGTCAATCAGAATTTTGAAATGCTACCTATGTCAAACAAGATGATTTCCAAAATACTACCAGGTATGAACGGAATGCCTTAAAATGTGCCCAACATTGGACATGAAAACATTAGGTTTTAGAGAGCTTATTCCACAAAATATTAGCTGACCGGAAAAAGGCCTATTAGAAGATAAGGGGTTTAAAGGAATGATAACTAACTAAAGATCAGGTTATAAATAGGTTACTCTTTCATTTGAAGAAGTGACAAATACAAATTGAAAATTTGGTTACTGAGTTTACATCTAAGGTCGCTGGATTGCTTTACTACAGATTCAACACCACTGGAAGTACATGATTATACCATTGAGGATTTGAAGTATATTGTTATAAAAAAATCTTAGTTCTCTATCTTGATTTTATATTTATATTCACAGTTACTGTCCTCATATAATTATACCTTCCAAGTGCAACGTTAACTGAGACAAGCTCGCCCAGTTGCAAGATCAAATTGCAACATTTGGTGCTCACTACAGGGGACACTTTCCACACCCTGGATTCTATTAGAAATACAACTATTTTCCTATGCTGATGTAGCCGTCCTGACTTGTCTGAGGAGTAAAAGTTTATTCCATAGCTAGCCTTTATCAGGCACTTAACATTTACAACTCCTTGTCTATTATAAGGTCAGAAGATAAAGAAATAAAATCCTATCTTGTATAGTCTAACCAAAACTTGAACAAGCTGAGTAAGGATTCCAAGAGGAGTGACAGTATTTTATTATTTAGTTAAAAACTCTGCTGAGAAGGTGAGAAAGCCATTTGTATGTGCAAACATGACCAAGGTCTGGGTCAACCATTTAATTGTGACCCTAAAGATTTTATCAACCCAGCTATAAATGACCTCCTGACTACATTGACAATCTTACCCAGGACAGAAACCATTCATAGCGCTGTTCTGACTTCTACTTCAAACCCTGTCGCTGCTGTAGAGGCTTCTGTTAATTCCTCCTCTTCTGCTGCCCTTATATATTGTTCCAGGAATTCCCTCCAGAATGAATGTTTAATGATGGCCAGCGTGTTAACGCAGTTAACTTGTCTAAGTTTGATAGAAAATGGAACATTCACACTTTCATGCAGCTATTTAAAAATCACAATGTGAACTTAAATGACTGAGCCAAACTAAGCCACATTAACGAACCTGTTGGATCATGTCAGTTAATAGCTGGTAATGACAAAGCTTTGTGAAGCTGGTATATCTTACAATAATACTAAACAAGTTATTATTAACGAGTTTGGTGGGAAGAACTTATGATAGTCTGGAAGACTAATTTTCTCTTTACCACTTTTAAATTCAGCAAAAAAGTTTTAGACTTCGTTGATTGCTTCTACCACGAGGCTCAGGTATTCTATGGGGCAAAGCTCTGAGTCATTATGATGCTCAGATCGCTTTCTGGCGTGCCTGAGAACCTTTTAAGAATTTATTGAACTATAATACCTAGTTTATAATCTAAAATCATTATAACTGAATGGTTAATTATCTCCGCCATTGCACCCTCATTTTTGACGCGCCAAACCCAGCCCATATTAAATATATAGAATTAGGCGTCTCAGAAACTGATTTCAAAAAAAATTAAGTGGCCTTTCGTGACTCCACTACCCTAAATAATAACCAAGGACCTATTGTTTGACATCAAATGTGATCACTTGTGGGGAAAGCCTTGGTGCGATAGAAAAGGGATAACCTACTTCTGCCAAAAATCTGAAATTTCCATTTATAAAACAGAACAATAATAGGAGCTGCCATGTTAGTGGAACTTTCAATACAACTTTAGAAAGATCTCATTATTCCTCCACAGCCGCAGATGACCAGCAACTTATTCTCTTACTTAAATTTAAGCGGTTATTCTTGACGTTGCTATGCTTACCAGCTCAGATTGTTACGTTGAATGTACTTATGTTGAAATCCTTGTGAACAAAATTAACACTTGGGCAATTGTAGACAATTGGTAACCCTCAACGTACTTTATTTGATGTTAATGGAGAAACTTGTGTTAGTCCTGACATTGGCCAAAGCAAAAAATATGATACCTCAGGCCTTAATGCCACTACCTCACTAGGAGCATAAAGCTCCTTGATGCTGCACTTTGGTTTTAAAAAAGTCCACTATGGCCATTATCTTACCACATGACAATTATGAGCTACTTATTGGTACCTCATTTATCATGAAATCTGGAATCAAAGCCAACTTCAAAAACAATGAGCTAGGTATAGGTTGACAATATTTCCCGCTTTAAAATACTAGGAAGGTAAGGGGAGGATACCCTAGTGGTAGAGTATGAACCCTCTACCACTCCTCCCCGAGTTCAATCCCAGTAATGGACTTTGGGTAGGGGAAAATTTTGACTGTGTTGGTTTTGCGCGCCAATTCCCCAAACTGAGATAGCGAATAGCAAAGGCGATCCATGGAGTTCCTGGCCTATCAAACGCCGCGCATGGAGGTTTTCCAGGTTTTATCCTCCTTTCCCATTTTCTTCAATTCCCTAATTGGTGCGGTATCATCCCCAGGTCAGCCCACCTTGAATAAAATTTGAAAATACTAGGAAGGTATCCCTGAATAACAAACGTGGCCTTGTGGGAATGGCGACCAAGAGCTTGAATGACCAACTATTGTTGGTTTTCAAAGAGTTAATAAAACTATGACGTTTAGTCCATAAAACATCATCACTTTTCTGAGCTCTCTTAATATGATTCTAAGGTTTTCACCTCTTACTTGCACTGTATACTCGTTAATGATGTGTTTACTTTTCTCTCACAGCTTCCAGGGCCAGAGGAGGTTGAAAATACCTCCCAACTTAAACCCAAACATCAACTTCCCTTGATTGTGGACGTTGAGTCTAGTAAGAGAATTATACCCATTTGATATCAAAAAGTCCACCAATGAACTTTAGATTTGCCCTGGCACCTTTATAAAGTCCAATGGATTCTGCTCCATTTTTGGGAAAGATTGCATTATTTAACTGGGCCACCAAGCCCTCATCAGATTCATTATCTATTACAAATTTCATATAACTTGTATGGTAAACTCCTTTTGCCACTCCGTTGATCCAAAACTGAGTACATTGCCGCCTCTGGTGCTGTTTAACCTCACCAGGGAGAATTTAAGGTGTCCTTGGAAAACACCTACTCTTACCCTGTGCATATCAATAGGCATCAAAATAATTGCTATTTTTTATGTGTTGTCTGTTATAATGACCTAGTTGTCTTAGAAACTATCTGACCCCCACTCATCTTTGTGCTCAAATTTTTAGTTCTTGCGGGGGTAATGTTGCAATTTGGTTTGAACAACCATTTGACCTTATATACTATATTTTAATTGTTTGTTTTTAACTTTTATCTTTATTTTCATTTAACAGATGAGGGTTTCCATCCCTTGAGCCTTGACTCAAGTATTGCTCTATAATTAAGTTACTATAGGTATCTTGCTCAACTGGCCATGCTTTTAATGGTTTGATTCCATTGATCCGCTGTCAAATATTCTGCCAGATTTGCATGAAATAAAAAAGACATTTATAAACTAACATTTTAATAAAAACCTGAATTTCTAGCAGATCAATCACCATATATTTGTCAGCCAAGTATCCAGTTTCCTAAACCAGTAATATTTTCACCAGTCAAAAATACTGAAAAAACTCCGCTGAAATTGTACCAACTACCCCTGTAATTTAAAACAGTGTTATGCTACCAACGTCAAAAAGGATTATTTCCAAGATGCTACGAAGGTTGTACGAAATACCATAAGTTGTTCCCAACATTAGACAAAAAAATCATGTTTCAGTGAACTTAATCTACAGGTTATAAACAGACCAGAAAAAGAAAACTATAGGATATTTGGGACCTGAAAGGAAAGGTAACTTACTAGAGACTAGGGTATAAATTGGTTGATCTTTATTGGAGGGAGGGATGAACACACAGAATGTAAATCTGGTTATCAAGTTCTATCTAAGAAAAGCTGAGTTTCTTTTATGCTGATTCATCATCGCTTGAAGTACATGAAGATACTACAGCAGATTTAAAGGGTATTTATATCTAATAAAAGCATTTAGATAGAGAAATATGCTTATATCTTTATCTGCAGTATACTGTCCTCAAGTAGTTATATCTGTTAAGTGCAACGTTACCTGTGCCAAACTCTCCCAGTTGCGAGCTCAAATTGTAAAAAAAACCCACGTGTCCCAGGTATGTATTCTGGGGCAAGGGGAGATTGAAGTGCTACTGGCAAACATGAAGAAAGGGCCACTGACGGTCCAGAGGCACTAGGTGGTAGTATATCTACACTTAATCCCATCAATATAGTCCACAATTTACATAAATTCAGATATCAATAGATTTTGCTTCTGCATAAAAACTTCAGCCAGGGTATTAAATGGTCCCAAGAGAAAATTTGATTGGATTATTAGATGAGCAAGAGGAGCAGCCTTTGGCAATATTCAAAAATAACAAAGAATCTTTGCTACTAATGGACATGATTTGGGATGAGCTTGCAGCTTCATCCAACAGTTGGATGTATGGGATCACTCCCCCATCCAGTTTCGTCCAATCCACCATTCCCAAGCCACAGAAGAAGTGGGTTCCAAAGAGATTAGTGCTGAAGCAGGGGATGCTATAACCATCTAAAAGCCCCTGAGCCTTCCCTATGTTGATTGTCAAGAAAGAGTATGGACTAACTGAGTGGTGGTTGACTAACGAAACTTAAATACATCACAAAAAACATAAACCCTCTGCTAAAAATTGATGATGCCTTAGAACACTTGTGTGGCGCCTGTTATTTTTCTGCCATGGACCTTATCTTGGGTTACTGGAAAAGCGAGCTACTAGGAGCTAAACAAGAGAAGTTTAAAATAATACCTTTTAGGGAACTATTCTAGCAAAAAAATGCTGTAAGGGCTGTGCAACGTCCCAGTTACATTTCAGAAGGCCATGGACACCATCCTAAGGAGACCTCAAGTTATCATGTATCCTTGTTTACTTCAATGACATATATTTCTTCTCATGGGATATTTTCAAAGCATTTAAGCATCTTGAGGAAGTGTTCAGCCAATTTCAGTAGCCAACGTGAATTTTAAGCCCCATAAATGACATTCTTTAAAGAACAGCTAGAGTACCTCATGCCCATGATAGATGCCAAAGGACTAAGGCTGCAGCCAGTTAATATAGAAGCCATCAGTAATATGGTCCAGACAGATAACAAACGTGGTATTCATGTGTTTTTAGGTATGGTCAGGTACACAAAGTCGCTTTATTTTCAGCTTTGGTTGTATTGAATAACCACTCTTTGAACTCTCAAAGAAGGACGCCATAATAATTTAAAAATGAAATGTCAATTTTCTTTTGACACTTTCTGGACTAATTTGATCAATGCCCTGGTACTAAATTATCCAAAATTTGAGAAGGAGTTCATTGTATAGACTGAAGCCTCACTCTCCGCCATAGGAGACATATTATCATAACAGGATGACAACAGCATTGATCACAATATTGCTTATTGTAGCCAAAATCTAAACTTCCATAGCTAGGAACTAAAATATAACTACATGGGAGTACTTAGCCATGATCTACAAATAAAAAGAGTTCTGAGTATGCCTTCATGGAGTGAAACTCAACGTCATTAATGACCACACCTCCTTGTGCTAGCTACAGAATTTCCAGGAGCCAGAAGGGTGTCTTTAAGGATGGACCCTCAAGCTACAAACATATGATTATATAATAATTCACTATCTTGGTGTAAAGCACCAGAAAATTGACTATTTATTGCAACTACCAACTTTTGCATAATCGAAGACTTTGCTGACTTAATTTACAAAAAAAATTGATTAGTGGAAACTACTTTAACAAACTACCTCAAGTCATCCAAGCGCCAGATGGGATGAGGGCCATAATTTCTGGAAATATGGTGAGTTATACAAGAAAGTTGAAAATGTCAAGTAAAAATTTTCAAGCCCCTCTGATTAACTGGACATTATCATTTAAGCGCATAAGGCATTAAAACATTGAGGGCTACAAACAATGCTAATTCCCTGCAATCATGATATTTCTGAGAGAGCCTGAACTTCAATGTCCTCGATATTATTTTCTGCAGCCTCCAATTCCAGGTGGAGAAGCCCTTCCACAATAAAACCTCATATCTATCTGGTTAAGCCCCAGATCAAGGGCCCACATTATCTATTGTTATTGTGGGACCTTTATGACTGGTTCAAGTTGCTCCAAGTATACTATATTAGCAATAGACCATCTTACAAAATGGGTAGAGGAACAAGAAAAGGAGACCTAGAAGTGTTAACCGCCTCAAATTCATAATGGAGTGTATCATTCAATGGCATGGCAGTATAAAGTTTATACTTCTGGACGTAAAGCAACCTTACCTTGCATGTCCTTCACAAGATAAACAAATCAATGGTGATACGCAGTGTACTAACAACACCATATCACACCAAGTCTAAAGGAAAATGTAAAGGGAGTCAATTAGACATTAGTGAATATAAACAGATATATTGTGATGGATAGAACATCAGACTAAAAGCCATCTTATCCACCGCAGTTTTTCATACAACACCATATATCACTCAGTAAAAAGAAAGGCCATTTTCAGCTACTCTATAGGAGGCACCTAGCTCTGACATCGCTACTTTACTCCTCTGTAGAGGACATTGATTGAGTAGATCCACAGCTGTACCTGGTGAATTTGACAATTACGCTAGTCAAACTCCATACAAAAGTGTACTCCACTAGTTTGACTAAGAAGATCAAGGACCACAACTCTAATCAGCAATGGCGTAGCATATTACCACAGTTTGAGATAGGAGAATTCATCTTGTTTCATGACTAGAATGGATTTTGGTAAAGGAACAAAATTAACGCACATATGGATAGACCCTTTAATTTATTAAGAAAACACCAACCAATGCCTACACAATCAAGGAGCCAGTGAGCGGCAGGTTGTCAACTAAGTGCATTCCAAGTTTCTCTGGTCATATAAATAATAACTAAAAACAAAACAAGACCAAACAAAACAAAACAGAAGAAAAGAAAAGAAAAGAAAAGAAAAGAAAAGAAAAAAAAGAAAAGAAAAAAAAAGAAAATATATATATAACTAGTAACAATTATACAAAAGTTGTGATACTAATAATAGTCACACTTCAATAGCAAAAAGCACATTATGGATCTGTAGACTCACATTATGGATCATGACTATCTTCACCGCCGTCAGCCTTCTCTAGATTTCTTCCATGATAACCACCAATGGAACGCTAATTCACCTACTCTCTCTTAAATGGCACAGGTGACTC
Organism: Massospora cicadina; assembly: GCA_022478985.1. Classification (NCBI taxonomy): domain Eukaryota; kingdom Fungi; phylum Entomophthoromycota; class Entomophthoromycetes; order Entomophthorales; family Entomophthoraceae; genus Massospora; species Massospora cicadina. The sequence continues at coordinate 22,146 of JAKSZP010007180.1, read as the reverse complement.
AGCTGCACTAGGAACCGCAATTTCTTACATCATGTGGACAGAATAAACCTTGGGAGGGGGCGTCATTGGCAACAACACAGGGGATGATATGACCTCAGGAGGGGGGAAGGCCCAAAAATATTTGAAGGATGAATGAGAACTAGGTGCCCTTGGTCTAGGACAACAAAAAGTCAAATCTATAGAACAACGATCAAAGTAGATGCACTCCTGTCATGGAAACGGCAGAAGAAGTTTAGACTGGCCTGCTAGTTGGGATGCGTAAGCACCCAAAAAGCAAGCCAGAATGCCAGAGGCATTGCCGACTGGATGACTTGATATGGAGCTGGGCATTGGGAAATGACGAGTGTTAATGCAGCACAAAGGTGAGAATGATCCCAACATCAAACCACACTGAACCCACTCCTGACCCAGAGGGTCTTGCTGCAGGGGGTGGAATCACAAAGATAGTTTCGATGAGATCCTCAGCATATGGGGCCATTTCAATTGGGGTGGCAAGGAGACAAATTCTCTCTTGCAATTGGTGGACATATGGCCATAAGATCCCCATGTATCGCTGCCAAAAATTAATGATGATAGGGTTGTAGAGCCAAAAATATTGGACTCACTGAACCCAATCGATGACAAAAGGGGCCATAGTGCCCAAGAGTACTGGTAAAACCCATCTGGTATACGGAATGACAGGCCACCAGGAAAGCGCCATCAGGGATGCGGTTGGAAAAAATAATAAAATTTGTTTTGGTTTTTTTGGCAAAATTTTATTGAAGGAAAAGGAAGAAAATCGACCAACAATTTTCTCAGTGCTATGCAACTGATTAAATAGTGGTTGATTGGGGTAGTGACAAGCTGGGATCAGGTCCCACAATTTCAACCTAACTGGCTAATTGTTCAAGAATGGGCGAGTTTGTTCCTTGAGAACTGACATCGCAGAAAAATGGTGGTGGGCTGAGTCACTGTTGGTTTGACCTCAAATGTCTGAACCGGGGCTCAGCTAATTTTGGTGGTTGGGTGATGGCGTTTGGCCCAATGAGCGATGGGAATCCCCCAAGGCCACCCCACATAGGGGTGGGTCCATTTGGTTGGGAACAGGTTTGGGATGGCCAACCCACCCGCGCTCAGTTGATGAACCATCCATTTGGTCAATAGCATCACATCAGCTGCAACACCCAAGTTGCCAACAGAGGGCTTTGAACCCTCATTGATGGCGCCCAATGTTTGTCCTCTTGGCATATTGATCAAATTGGAACTGTCGGGCATTCCAGCCAATCCCTCAGTCTTCATGCCTTTTCAGCCATTTGAGATTTGGGCATCAGCCAGATTGCCACTCAAATTAGATCCAACCAATTTCAATCTGAAAATCTTGGTGCAGATATTGCTAATTCCCTGCAACAGTTCTGCTGAGGTGAGTGTGGGTACTGGGGGTGGGATCCAAAGTGGAAGGGCTGTTACCCATTGCTCATCTACTACGTGAGTAGAATCGCCCTGAGTAACAAGAGGTACCGCCATCCTCTTCGGTGTCTTTTTATTTGGGAATGAGAAGATGGCCCAATCAATGCCCAAAGGATGTTCCCCAGGACTTATAACTCCAATGCAATTAGGAGATGACTCTGTAATCACAGTCATTAACTACTATGAGATAACAGATATTAAGCGACAAACAGGGGGAAATTGCAGCAGAAAACAAGAAGGAAGCTGCACTAATGGCTGGGGATAAAAGGCGGCGCCATCAGCATAATACTGCTCTGTCAAAAAGGGGTAAAGATCAGAAAATTGATATGATTGAGAAATAAGCTTAATTTATTGCTATAGTGGTCAGTTGCCAAATTGATGACCAAAATATTATATTATGTCCGATTAGATTTAAAATATGACAGTCAATCGCTGATGTTACTTAATCTGGCAGTTAATGACGATGGACATGTATGATTCTGATGGGAAGCTCACTAACAAATGAAATAATAAGAAATATTGGCTATGTTGGGAATTAAAGACTTTGTTACATGGCCAGAACCAAAAATAAACTCCGTGTGAGACCTGCAGTGGCAGACAAAATGCCATAGTGATCAGTATAAGAGCTGCAAAACCAGTTGTAGTTGCGCACACCTGTAACCCAAGCTAAGGTGAGGTAAAAATGCCATTATGTGTTTTAACCCATTTTGTATAAAACAAAAAAATTTACTCCAACCCCTCTTATTATTAATCAATTACTGATACAGTTATAAAAAGGAAGATTTTGGTGGACGTCATGTGGGGTGGTTCTTGCTACAGCTGAATCTTCTTTTTAAAGAAAAATCATAAGGGTTATGATGGCTAAGTCAAGGAAAAACAAAAACATTTGAGAAGATTAACTGGCAGTGTGACTCTACTGGTGTATATAGAGAGTTACAGTGAAATGATAAGAAAAGCAAATCTACCATGGAGAAAGAGGAGAGATACATTGACAAGATTCTGGCAGTGTAACTATGCCAGCGTAGAAGGAGACTAAAAAGAACTACCTGAACTGGGAGATAGTGCAACTCTATTAATATTAAAGAAAAATATCTACATAAACGTTTTCCATATATTTAGTATTATATTGTATTATGGGACGGCAATTGTTATATTGCCCTACCATTGCATCAGTGGAATCAGGTTCCTGTGAACCCTTCTTCTAGACTACACATATTTTTAAATGCTATCCGCCATTGACATAATACTCTAAATCAAGAAAGGCAACTTGGAGCTTATCAAACCAGAATTGCATCATTCTGATCTAATAAGAGTTCTTAGCACCATATCCATAATGTAAGACAAAATTTAAAGCTTACACCTCAACACAACCCTTGCACTTATTTTGGCTTCCTTACTCATCAGGAAAGTCAGTGTTAGAAGAAGAAATATGATGAGGCAGAAAAAGAGGCGTCTGCCTAGGGTGTGAGGTTATCTATGATGAGGAATCTGTTCCTCACCATAATAGTAAGTATTTATCAAGCATGAGTGCATTATAGTGCTCTCCCAAAGGGTTTGGCATCTCTGACTCTTTAGTTGGAAAGAAAATTTTGTATTCTTCTTAATCTGTTGTTTCTGATAATTCCCTGTCATTTTAGATAAGCTATTTATACCAAACACAATCTACTTAAAATTTTAGCTTTGACTCCAAAGTCACTTTAATAAAAGTGGTAGTACATAATTTGAAAGTTTTAGTTATTGATACCAGCTATCAGATAGGTCTCTCTTTCTGCTAAGCATCACTTTTCAGAAATCAATTCAGCCTGAAATTTAGCTCCACTAAAGTTATTTACAAAAACTATTAACAAATATGGCGGGAAACCCCGCAAAAGAACCCGCAGGCTATGCCAGACGAGCCAGCACCACCCCAAACGGAGCAACCCTCGGTTACCCACCTCAGAGTCAACCAGAATCACCCGCTCTCAAGCAGCAGCCATGAAAGCAGGCACCACCCCCCAACCTGGAGCTACTTCAACTAGCGCCAGTTCACCTGATCGCACTTCTGCAACCTGCACGCCTAACAGCTCTGTGTGCGCTGCCTCCCACCAACCCCTGGGCCCCCTCCAACCAAGGAGGCCATCACCCACACTGTTTTAATGGCGCCTGCTCAGTTGAATGCAACTCAGCCCATCCAGGCATTCACCTCCCCCATTGTGTCAGCTAATTCAGCCCCATCTATTATTGCTGACGCCGTGTTTCTGGCTCCCTCCATGAGGGGCGATACCCAGCTACCTGGCCCCCAAACTCTCAGATGTAAGGTTGGATTAGCCGCACATTCTGGTTCACTAAGCACCAAATTGGGACAATCTACTCTTCCCAATGAGGATTCAAATGGTTCGGATTTTGGAACTTCACACCAGTTCCAATCTCACCTGTCCCATTTAAACTCCATAATTGGCACTTCTCAAGTTGGCACTTTATCTCCATATTCTGAAAACGACCAATTTACCAATCAGCCAGTGATTTTTGCCCACAAAATCACAGCAAATACTCGGGCTGAATTTACCCAAATAGAACGGGATGGTGATGAAACATCGCCCTCCTCCCAATTGGCTGGAGTTAATTCCAATCTGGATGGGCCTCCCCAATTTAGCGAGGCCCAACAATCACCTGACCCCCAAGCCTCGGATGTAAGGTTGGATTAGCCGCACATTCTGGTTCACTAAGCACCAAATTGGGACAATCTACTCTTCCCAATGGGGATTCAAATGGTTCGGATTTTGGAACTTCACACCAGTTCCAATCTCATACGTCCCATTTAAACCCCATAATCGGCACTTCTCAAGTTGGCACTTTATCTCCATATGCTGAAAACGACCAATTCACCAATCAGCCAGTGAGTTTTGCCCACGAAATCACAGCAAATACTCGAGCTGAATTTACCCAAATAGATTGGGATGGTGATGAAACATCGCCCTCCTCCCAATTGGCTGTAGTTAATTCCAATCTGGATGGGCCTCCCCAATTTAGCGAGGCCCAACAATCCGCCCCTCAATTTAATATGATGCCAGCAACTTCTGTAACATTCCAGCAACAAGGGAACTCCACAAACTTGTTCAAACCACCAGCTCACACTCAACCTGCGATTGCAGCCCAAAGCAAACACAAACGTACCAAAGGAGCCACTACAGCGTGGCAAAAACCTCTGGCACTAACGCTACCCAAAGCTGATCCCCGTGAAGTGGCATTTATTGCTGATGTTAAGAAGAAATGGGCCGAAACTAGAGCGCAAAAAGCTCTACCTCGCTCAACCCTCTCCCACACAATTCGCCTTTATTATGGGCATAACCCTGTTGAATTCTATACAGAGGATTACTTCTCATACTTTTCAGCGATTGCGGAGACATTCCCAATTAACACCACAATCCATGAATCAGTGGAGGGCCACTACATCGATGTGGGCTTCACTGAAGCTGCCCTTGCTGCCACCCTCCAGGTCATTATTCCACGTGGATCTCTTCTCATCTCCCGCACACGCTCTCACCTGGAGAAAATTTTATGGGTTACTTTTTCCAACCTACCAACGACTGTTGATCCTGAGTCTCTTAAACTGGCGCTCCATCGTGGTTTAATGGAGTTTGGGTCTGTTCTTTCAGTGGACTTTAGCGTCCCCTCTTACTATGCTCCCACTCAAAGAGCTCGCACTGCTAGGGCGTCGTTCATCCCCTCCCCCACTGTATCCCGCAACATTGAGGTTATTCCTCGTGTGGCGGTAGTTGGGGCATGCCCTGAGATCTTTTTTGTCGACCCTGATCAGGCGCGCCCCCGGTGTTCATGGTGTAACGCCCTTGGACACTTGTTTAGTGGTTGCACAGCTCGAAAACAAGCCCTCTTAGCCACCACCCAGGGGCCTAAACCAGACCAAAAACGATCCCACGTGGCCGAAGCAGGAATTCCACAACCCACACAATGGGTTCTCATTCAAGACCTGTCCCCTGAGGCCTTACGCCTAGCAGTTGAAACAGCTAACCCCACTATTGGTATGGGATACCTTCGCGCTCATGCCCCCCTTCCAGTGGGCACCCCCTCCAATCTCCCAGAGTCAACTCCATCTCTTACCAAGCGCAAGGCATCTCCCACAGGGTGCCCCTCGTCAGCCACCCCCACTCAGGGCTCCGCGGCACCCCCACCAACCTCCACCAGCGATTTATCGCATCAACCCTCAGCTCCCAATGGAGCTATGCCCACCAGCATGGGCTGGCAACCCGCGGCCTGCGGTAGAAGTGCCACCTCAAAGAGTCCTACCCCAACCCCACAGTCCATTTCGCGCGGATCCTTTGCAGTGTTGGAGGAAGTGAATATGGACTCAGACTCATCAAATGGGGACACCGCGGAGGTCACCATTGAGCACCCTCAGGTCCTTCCCCTGCAACGGAGCGGGGGGCAGCATCCTAGGCTGGCTTACTGGGTCCTCCGCCCCCCCTCTCCTTCCCCTCAGAACCCTCGACGCTCCTCACAGATTGCAGCTAATAGTCAAGCTAAAGGACTCAAAACTAGCCGCCTCACAGCAGCAGGTTTAAGCGCTGGCAACCCCCCAGGACATGGAGGGGAACAGCTATGAGTCCCCACGGCAGCACCCTGGCCCTGCAATCCATCAACGCAAATGGGTTGCGGGACTTTAAGTGGAGAGCCCGCCTCCTCCGAAACTTCAGGTCAGCACAAATTGACATCGCTGCTGTCCAGGAGCCCCATATCCTCCCCCACGAACAATCTGCATGGAATGAACAGTTTGGAGGCAACTCCTTCTGGACAAACCATGCCGCCCTTATTGTTTTGAATCCCCAGGTTAAAACCCATTCTTTTTTACAATATCTAGGTGGCCGCCTCATACTGGCCAAACTCACCACTCATGACTTCTCCTTCTTCGCTGCAAGCATCTACCTGCCTAATGCAGGTCAGGAGCAAAATCGGCTCTTGGAAGAGCTCGTCCAACTCAATCTCCCACGGAATACAGTCCTCTTAGGAGATTTCAACACAACCATAAGTCGCGTCCTTGACTTTTACCCCCTGCAGCAAAGGAACGCCCTGGATCAAGTCGCCTCCAGGATTTCCTTCGCCTGAGTGGCTTTATAGATGCGCTTCCACCCTCCGCGTCTGGCCTAGGTTGCATGACTAGGATCCAGTATGATGGAGGAGCTTTCCAGTCAGCGTCACGCATAGATATGGCACTGATTGGCCCTTTGCTAATTGGCCGCGTCTCCTCTCCCATCTCTCGTGACAACCATCTGAGTGATCACAGGTCACTCACCGTTGTCCTCACTACCACACTTAGACCGTCGCGTAGGTTCTGGCCTAGGGTTGCCCCAGCTCTTCTCAACAACCCCTTCACTAAGGAGAAGCTGTCTATGACCATCCGGGAGACTCTCACCTCCCCCCCCCCCACCTTCTTGACCACAAGGCTAGATGGGCGGTGACCAAGGAGGGCATCACCCGTGTTGCTTACAACTGTGCCAAAGCCCAGATGACTGCAGCTCGCGCCAGAGTCAAAAGGGCGGAATCCAGAATCAGACATCTGGAGCGAAACTGCCAGCCTTCGCCCTCTCCCAGATGGTTGGAAGACTGGGAAGCGGCGCAGGAAGCACTCCGCTTGGAGCTCACACTGCAGGAAGAACGGGCAGCAAACTTCAAAATCTCGTTACTATGCTCAATGGGAACGCCCCCCGCTTCTTCTTTAAGAAACAGAAAGCCCGGTCAACAGCGCAGGATATTACTGCACTGAAGATTAGCACTACAACCACTTCAGATAAGGAGGAAATCACGCAGGAACTACACCGCTTCTACTCCAGCCTCTTCCATGCCACCCAGGTGGACCCATCGGACATCCAAGACTTCCTGTGGCGGGCTCCAGAGCCGCCCATTGACCCACGGGCTGATGAGGCTCTACTGGCGCTTATTTCCATCCAGGAGGTGATGGAAACCCTTTTGAAATCCCCACGGCTTAAAGCCCCAGGCCCAGATGGAATACCCTTCGAGGTGTACCTTCTGGAACCTGCAGTGATAGCCAGAATCCTCCGCGACCTCTTCGCTGCACTCTTGGTGAATGACGAGGTCCTCCCTGACTCCAGAGGCTCAATCACGACCCTCATTCACAAGAAGTCAGACCGTGAGAACCTGGCGAACTGGCGCCCCATAGCGTTGATCAACACAGACCACAAGCTCTTCACGAAGCTTCTGGCCAACCGCATCACCAAATGGGTGTCACCTCGCCTCTCCCCCATCCCAGCACGGTTTTATTCCGGGGAGGTCGTTATGGGACAACTATAATGACCTTCACGTGACTTTGACTGCTAACTCTCATAAGGTGAATGGCTTTGTGGCTCTCCTGGATTTGGAGAAAGCATATGATCGAGTAGCCTGGAAGTATATTGATGCTTCCCTGGCCCGCTTCCATCTCCCACCCACAGCTAGGCGCTGGATATCAGCGCTCTATGACCAGCTCCACACCAGAGTACTGGCGCCAATGGGTTTTACAGTGGCAGTACCAGTTGGATAAGGTCTCCGGCAAGGGGACCCCCTGAGCCCTATCCTTTTTAACATCACCCTTGACCCCCTCTTGGCCTCCTTACAGGACAAGCTAACAGGGATTCTGGTCCCAGGTAAAGCCCCCACAAGCACCATGGCATTTGCAGATGACACTGCCATTGCATTTGGCTGCCCTGGGGATGTTGCCCTCGCTGCTGTGACCATTGAGAGGTACACCAAGGCGTCCAACGCCATGGTCAACACCTCCAAGACAACAGTTGTACAGGTCGGCTCCCCCGCCTTCCCCCCACCATTTGGTATAGAACCTGAGCGCGGTACCTTCCGTCAACTGGGCGTTCTCACCAACCAACAAGGAGTTGCGCTAAAAGACAATGAGGACTTGCTCCTCGCAGCAGTTAACTCCAGAATTGCCAGCTGGAACCGGCGGCACATCACCCCCAGGGTCGAGCTCTGATGGCCTATGTGTTCCTCCTCTCCAAAGTCTGGTTCCTAGCGCACGTCTGCCCATTCACAGATGCCTTTTATACTCGGCTCAATGTACTCCTCCGCTGTTGGATATGGGGCTCAAACCATCCACCAATGGTCCTCTCAACCATTTCCCGACCCTGCAATGAAGGGGGCCTAGGGCTTCTGGACACGCGATCCCACGCCACCACAATCTTCCTGAAGTTCCTATGGCCGATTGTCTGCTGGGACGCGACCCTCATGCCCCGATGGGCGCCCGCCCTCCGCCAGTCAGTGTCAGCAGCCCTGGGTCTTCCTAGAGCATCTCTGACCTCACTAGGGGAGTGGCTCACAAACACCCAGGCCATCGCCAAAAACCATCCTCATCCCCCTACTGGAACCAGGCTCTACTTGCCCTGAAACGAGTAGGCGCGCGGATCCACCATGCCTTTCCATACAGAAGGGAAGGCCCTGGCCTCAGCCCCCATCGCCATGCAATTTTTCACAATGGACAAGTTGTCACAACTCGCCTCAACCCCCAAGATCGTCCTCCCATCCGCCCAAGACTCCTTGAGCTCCTCCCTCCCTCCGTGAGATTTGACCTTAAGGAATTGTGGAAGGACGTCTATCACCCCATCCTGTCAGCAAAGGTGTCCAACACCTTATGGAGGGTGCTCCACTGTTCATACAGGACAGGGGACCGGACTGGCCCTACCTTCCAGCACTGAAGCTGCCCACGCTGTGTGGAGCCTATTGACTCCCACCTCCATCATTTTTTCACCTGTCCAGGTGTCGCCGCATTTTGGCCAAAGGCCCGCGCGCTCCTCCAAGCTCAGCCCTGGTCTAGACACCCTGTGCAAGACCTCATGTTTGAGCAGACATTGCCTGGTTGCCACTGACCCCTCCGTGTCCTCGCCTATGCCACAGCCATCTGGACCATCCATAACTCCTTCCTTCGTGCTGCCTTTGACCATCAGGTGTGGACCCTTCCACACATGATCACCCACTTTCAGGTACACTTTGAGATGGCCCTGAAGGTCTGCACTATGTCGCCAACCCTCCCCCGCTCAGTTGTCACTGCAGCACGGCTCTGGTGCGCAAATCCCCCTCCCTTTCTCGATGCCTCCTCCCTCCCCTTCCCTCTCCTCAGGCTCTTAGGAGCCCAGGCGTAATTCAATAAACATCAATGAATCCCCCCTCGGGTTAGGACCATCTAGTACTAAAAAAAATACCAGCTATCAGTTAATTATATATCCTCTCGCCTGGTGAAACAGGCTAATATTGTGCCTGATCATATTCATACTTTATAAATGGGACCTCCAGACCCTCCTTCATGAGATCCTTTGGAGCTTACTTGTCCTTGAACCTTTAATTTAGAACCTAGTGTTTTCTGATTCACTAATTGTACTAAATAGCTATTTATGACCTCCTCATAGGCACTCATTTCCTTGCTAACTTTAAAACCAAGATTCACAATAAGAACTCTTGCCAATTTAGGTTATTGCAATCCGCTTATTATTTAAAACATGCAAAGTATATGGTAAAAACTCCTTTAAGTTATCTTTTGGAGCATTCATAGTCAGTTAAGCGACTTGGTTATCAGTTGTAGGTCCTAAAACTAGAATACCCCATCTAAAGTTGAGTTTAAGAAGAATACCTACTTATTCTACCAACTAGGTTATCAGTACAATTAAATCATAACTAGTAGTGGAATTAGGAATCCAAGTTACTTTCCTCTCAGATTGTTTGCTGGAAATTTTAGGATTCTAACCCAATTATATGAGAGCTGTTGACTTGTCCCAGGATTTTAAATTCAGTTTATTAAAGACCTATCATATTTCTGTTAGCAATTGTACCAACCATCCCCTAACTGTGACTTAAAACCCTATAGCCTTTGTTTGGACTTTACCTGGTGATTAAGTTGGCTTATCACAAGTTGCAGGATCTTGATAGACCTTGGACTAGATGAGCCTCTCATCATAGCGCAAGTGAAGGTAAAGCTCAATGATAACCTTACTATTACGCAACAACTTGCAGATACTTTAATTGATGAATATGCAACATATTTTCAAGCACTTAAAACTTTGTAATGTAAAATGGGTGCAACACAAGGTACAGACTGGAGATGCTCACCTATCCAAGTCAGTTTATATTGAAAGTTTAAGTTCAAAAAAGAGCAAGTAACTAAGAAACCAAAGCAGCTATTAAAAGCTAAGTTGTTGAAAGCCCTCTAAGAGTCTATAGGCTTCGCTAACATTCCTATTCTGCGAGAAGGATGGAGGCCATGTGGTTGATAGAACACATACAATTATATCTGATAACATGTAAAGACAACTACCTGGTATCTCAAATTGACAACACCCTCCAACTCCTTGTGAGATCCCAAATTTTCTCCACCATGGACCTTGACACCAGATACTGAAAAAATAAACTCACTCTGGAGGATAGGGAAAAGTGCGTGCTAATTTCTAGAAAAAGGTTATTTAAGCTAACCTATAAGCCCCAGGAGTTATGCAACACCCCTGAAAGCTTCTAGAAGCAATGGATGGTATTTTAGGAGATCTCAAAATGTCTTGTATATTAGTCTATTTAGATGATATCATGGTGTTTTTTCAAACTTTCAATGAGCATCACACTCTTCTAAAGGAATTTTTTTATCACTAAAGCAGCCTCTTTGGAATTAAAACCATCCAAATGCAGTTCTTTCTGGACGGATATGATGTTTTTTGGACCATATTTTATCATGAAGAGATCTCTCCTTTGGCTTATAGAGTTGTTACCATGTAGAAGATGTCTCAGCTGAACAGTTTATATTATAGAAGAGTATTTTTCTGTTTACTTTATAATAAACAGATGAAACTTTAACTTTTGATATTGTTAAATTGTTGCTTTAATAAATTCACAATGAAATCCCTTTCAATAGAAAAATCATAACAAACAGGTCTTCAATTCCTTGGTAGATGTCCTTATTATGGCCACAATATTAGTACACCCAAAGTTTGATAAGCCCTTCATATTTACAAATGCAGTTATACTTCAAACAGAGCTATTCTAGGCTCTATATGGTCCAAAAAATTTTGATTATACCATCACCTACTTCAAAACCTTGACCTGTGCAGAGAGAAAATTACAGAACTACAGAACGCAAGTGTTTAGCGGTGTTACTGGCCATTGAGCATTTCTTGCCTTTCTTATATGTGAAGCATTTCACTATTGTAACCAATCATGACTTTCTAAGATTGTTACAATAAATGAAAGATTCCAATTGGCGACTTGATCTATGGGCCTTCAAACTACAGAATTAAAATTTCTCTATTGTCCATCAAGTGGGAGCTATACATAATAACCCGGATGGGTTGTCTTGTTTAATTATACTATCCTTATGTGCCTTGAAGAGGACCAAATTTATAAACTTATTAATGACCTGAAACTTACGATTAAGAGACTCCTGAAATTCAGAAGCAACTAATGTGGATGACAGTCAGACCTTTATGAGTATGGATTACTATACAAATGCGTAGGAACAGCCTGGTTACCCTATATAGCCCCTCAGCAAGGACCTATATCATACCAGAAGCCCATACACTACTGTAGGACATGACACCTTAGAAAGACTTATATTGGCCCATGGTTTAATGCTATTAGTAGGGCTGACTGATTCCATACATATGTTGATGATTCAAGCCTTAACTTGCAAACAAGGGTCTAACCAATCCAAATTTTAGCAACATCAAGTTGTGTAGCTGACTTCCCCTTTGCCAATGTCAGTATCAATTTAACTTGTTGATTACTGACTGCAACTTATGATTATGCTACATCATTCTTGCAATAGATCAAATTGAAAAGTGGCTAAAGCCACATCATTTGTCTCTGCCACAGCTAAAGCTACCGCCTCCTTATTTTTATACAAGTCATCACCTGGAATTATAACCCAAAAATCCTTTAATCAAAAAATGGTCAAAATTCAATCTCAGGTGGTGACTGAGCTTAATTCTTTGATGGGAACATACCAAGCTTATAATTCCCCTATCATCCTTCTACTAATGGGTCAGTGAAATTAAAAAATGGTATACTTATTCTTATACTTTGCATTATGACACAAACCAACGCATTCCAATGGAATTAATACTCCCTGGAGCCTTGATGGCATACCAGGTAAACTACCACATGGTTATCAGATAGTCGCCATTTAATTTCCTTTATAGTTGAAAGCACATGTTACTCTCAGCTTTCAACCTGTACTGGAATCCTCTACTCCCAAAGCTGAAGATTTGGTTATGTAAAGATTGGCAATAAAAAAATTTAGGTTACAGAATCTCTTAGAATAATCCCCCATTACTTTCAGTAGAATAGAAATAAAAAAGTCCAATGACTAAGTATATGTTCTGCCAAAATATCATTAAGAAGAATTAGTTCTTGTCTACCACTATCTGACGAGAGGATGAGCTCATAAGCTAGATATTTTATGATCTGGACCCTGTTGATTGATTTAACAATGTGGACTTGAATATTATAAATCTTCTGTTATAATGGGAACTGTTGTCAATCAAGTCATTTATAATTTCTCCAAAGTTATGTTCCCCTTAAAAAACTTGAGAGGCATTATCAGGAGAAATGATCAAACAAGCTTAGATGAAAGCAATGTTACAGATAAGTCAAATCTCAACATCATAAAATTTCCTGATAAATCCATTCAACAAGTCTTAGGTAACATGGACATAAAACGCAAGTATCATTATGAAACTCCCTCTTCTGGTAAAAAGGGTTTATCTTTCCAGAACTAGACACAAAGCTCCCTCAAAGAATAGGAAAGTTCTTGCTACTTAAAGGCAATGTATCTATAATGGAAGCAAAATTTATAAAAAAAGGATTATATTTATGCCCAATCCTAATTAAGTATTTACGCTTATTATAAATTTCTGTCTAGTTTACATCTTCCAAAGGGAAATGACCTAGTTAAGAAAGAACTACTAGGAAGCCCATTGACGCTATATAAACTAATTTTTATATTTACTCTTAAAACTGTACACCAATTTTGAAAATTTAAATATTACTCAATCATGTTTTATATGATGAGTTCCTGGAATCAGCGGCTTGGAATTGGATCATTATATAAGGTCTTTTGTAGCACTCCAAAGTATTATGTTCTGTTCTTATGATGAAGGAATGACAGACATACAAAGAGTGTGCCCTTCACAAAATGCAACAATGATTGCAAGGAGTTCCTTGCCATACACTGTGTAGTTTGTCACAGCAGGTATCATTAAAGTTGAAAAAGTACACATGACGTTTTGACTATCCTCACCCTCTTCTAAGAAAGCAGCCCCAAGGCAGATTTATATGCGTCCATCTCAACATGAAGGGTTATCTGAGTGAGGGTGGTCCAGGATGGGAGTAGTGAGAAGTCTTTCCTTCAATTCTTGGAAGGCTGTTTCTTCTGCTTATCCCTAAATGAAAGGTACCTGGCCTGTGAGGCAGGTCCGCGGCGTGCAGTGGAGTAAAGATATTTTTTACTTTAACGGAGGTAGTTGACCACACCAGCAAGTGATTACATTTTTTTGTCCACAGGTGGAGCCCAATTTTGGATAGCTGACAGTTTGTCAGGACAAATGTTCATACCTTCTCTGAATATGGCGTTTTCTAGAAACATGACAGAGTCTTTTAAGAACTCACACTTAAAAAGTTTCAATTTCAAGTTGTTCTTAATAATTCCTGGAGAACCTTTTTGACATCTTTAGAATTCTCTTATCTAGTCTCATATAACCTATAAAATACTGACCATATATGCCACGCTGCATTTCCACACAAAATCACTCAGCACTTGATCAATTCTGAATTGGAAAACCTTAGGTGCTTATGGAGTCCAAAGGACTTTATCTTATATTGGAAACACCTAGATGACACTTGAAGGCAGTGTATTTAGAAACTTGGGGTGAACTAGGGTCTGGTGGAATGCATCAACTATCTTTATTTTTGTAAAGAAAATGCTGTTTGCAATCACAGGAGAGATATCCACCATATGTGACGTGGGGTAGAAGTCTTGCTCATTAAGCATGTTAGTTGTCAGTGTTGTACAATTGCAAGTCCGATTTTGTGAGCAGAGTGTTTCAAAGGAAAAGACGGCGAATATCCCACAATAAACCCTGGTCAATTCTTGGTGGAATCCTTTGAATTGGGGTAATTCTTTTATTCACTCACCTCAGCCAAAATGCTCGATTGTTGGTAGTCAGGTTGCGCTGACTCTGCAGCAAAATCAGGAAAATCAAACTGAGGTCCTAACATCTGATTGGGCAAATATATTAAATCTTTGCCCAACAGATTTATCCTACCTGCTACTGACCCTATATCGGCTGTTCTTTTAAAGAAAGGCGAAGTTCATGAGCTCTAATAAGCTGAAACTTAATATTCCCTAAATTGGTTATTCCTAGCCTAATCCAACTTTTGTGCCTCACTCACTTTGAGCCTTAATATGTTTAAATAATAAGAATTGAGTCGATAAGAAGGTTCACTTCTTGACCCCCCTTTATCACTGATAAAAATCTTATTTCAAGCTTTTTTAGTATTAATGAAATTTCTATATTTCATTGTAAGTTGTATAAAGCCCCTTAAATTCATTAATTCCCACAGTCAAGAGTATTCCATATCTTGTAAAAATTGTTAAAATTTAGGTGCAAACAGCACCATTGAGCATAAAAAGCCTGAATTCCAACAAGTTGTGCTCACTACAGAGGGCCCTGTACACCACAAATCTCCTATTCAAAAAAATGTCAACTGTATCTGAACCTAGGTTAGCTGCTTTAGAAATACAGCTAGCCAGTGCTTTGTCTCGCCTTAAAAGGCTTGAGAAGCACTCTTCCCAAGGCCCTTATGGTGTCTCCTCTACCATCCATAAACCCCCGCTCTAAGATAATTTTACCCCTGGTAAGGGTAATATTGCCTCCTTTTTGTTTGTTTATGAATCCGTTATGGAAGGAGCAACTGACCAGCATAAAATCCGGTACATCCTTTCCTTCTTGAGTCATGTAGCTCAGAAAATAATGGTTCCCATCATGGCAACCCTCGGCACCTGGGCAGAAATTAAGAAAGCCCTCATTGACAGATTTGGCTCCTCATAGAGTTTACAAAGGCGAAACAAGTCCTTTAGTATTTTAGTCTGCAAGAGGAAGTATTAATCCCTCTTTTGTTGAGCGATTTTATAGAGAAGCTCAACCTCTGTTGCTGGCAAAAATGCTACCTCTAGATGACGCCATTGCTGCTTTTTAGCTGTTTTAAACATCATCCCTTTTTGGCGCTGCATATCTTTTCAGTCAAGTGCACCTTCAAAAAGATATGGGATATTAAAGAGCCTCTAGTGGCCGATGACATCTATGAAATTGGCCCTACGCAATGAGCTCTGAAGCAAGCATCTATCCTGATCACTCTAGCTTCTTCTATGGCTGTCTCCCCCTGAAAACTTGCCCCTGCTGAGTTGCCATCACATTAGCTTCCTTATCCCATAAAGATAGCCATAGGATAATGGACGTGACAGGGCAGTACTCCCCTACATCTTCTGCTCAAAAAACTAGTTGGTGAAGGCAGCAATTTCTTTGCCTTTCTCATTTCTTTCTCCAGGGCGTCCTTCCCGAGTGATCCCTAATACCGTCCCTCCAAGATGCTACATCTCCCCTCACCCACTCCTCTGACATCTCTAGTCCAAACCGGTAGCCCTCAGGCAACCCAAACACCCTACGTCAAAAGTTAATAGGGTAGATTAGCGCCCCAGGGTCTCTTCTACAGCAAAAGAATCCCTTAACTTACCTTACAACCAATGGACTCCTTGATGTGCATTGATAACCCCTCTGGTGACGAATCTTAAGGGGGTTGTTAAGATGTTAGCCATTATGTTTAATATCCCCAGGTGAAGTGAAGGTATCTTACAGGATGAACCTAGAGATAGTGGATAAGTCTAAATCCCCCACCAAAATTATCTCCGTCAAAGGTTGAAGGGTTTAGAGATTACTGACACTGCCAGTGACGCTTATCAGCTCATTGCCACACTGATCCAATTCACCCAGTGTGTTAATACCCGGAAAACAAACAAGAATTATACCCTGAAACTGCCAAATGACTTGCCTCTACTCTTCATCTAAAAGAGGTCCTCGCATTTCTCCTAACTTATTGTGGAACTTCAAACAAAGTGGACGTCAGTAATAATGGATTGCGGTTTAAGGCTATCCTTGACACTGGGTCCCCAGTGAACGTTGTGTCAACAAACTCATTAAAAAATAAGCTGGCCCCTGATTTTGACTACACCCAAGATTTTAGAACTGCGGGGCCAAACAACACTCGCGCCATTGGAGCCTACTCTTCTCTGCTCATTCGTTTTTAGAATCTCATCTTGTTGGCCCTAGCGGTGGCCTTGGCCAACAGTACCTATGATCTACTCATTAGTACCCAGTATATGCTCGAATTTGAGGTGTTATTAACTTAAGCAGGGCTATCTTTACTTTCTTAACCACGAGATTATTTAATTCTTACTAAAGAAGATCTTAATAAAAAATAATACGCTTGCACTGTTGAGTATCCCTCTTCCGCCTTACCATTACACTCACAACAGAGGAGCAGAATACAATAAATTTGTCTAAATCAGTTGAAGCCCTATAGGGTATCCCTTTCTATGCATCTGAAGAAGTATTAATAGAGGCAGGTAACAAAGGGTAGTTGGCATGAAGCTTACCCTACAAATGCCCACAACTGCTTACTGCATTTAACCAGCTTTGAGAGTGTTAGTTCTTTAGGCCCATAGTATTGCCAGGCGTATTGGACCCAGCCTATTAGCAACACATCAATCTTCTGCTGATGAATCTCACCCTAAAGGATATGGTCATAAAAAAGCATCAGGTGATCATAAGAGGCCTTCTGATACCCTTTGAGGACATCAAGCAAGTCCTCTGTATTGGGTCTATTTCGGATATGGGCTTACTCACCAACCAGTCAATATGTACTTTTCCTACCATTCGTATCTCTGAGGAACTAACCTCAGCAGAGCTGACAAGGTCCACACGCTACTTGAGAACTATAGCAACATCTTCTCTACCTCTGATACTTAATATGGGCACATATAGGGTTGGACTCACACTATGGATATTGGGGATACTCGTCCCATCTGATCTAAGCCTTACTGCAAATTAAAAGTTGAGCAGCTATAGATGCGGACGGAGCTCAAACAGTCGCTGGACGCTTGGTTGCTGGTGCCATCCCAAAGCCCTTGGTCGTCCCCTATTCTACTTATAAAGAAGAAAAATGGAAGTCATCAGGTAGTTATGGACTACTCTAAGCTGAACAACCTCACCAAGAGGGACAGCTACCCTATCCCTCATATTGATGCGCTCTGGCCCAACTCTGTAGGTCAAAGTTCTTTTCTGCCATATACTTGGCTAGTGGGTATTGGTAGATGGACCTTTCTCCATAGGATCAGGAGTAGTGCGCCCTTATCTGTAGTGAGGGCCTATTTCAAACCACTCGGTCACCCAAGGAGTTATGCAATGCGCCTGCCACTTTCCAGTGAGCAATGGATCATATCATGCAGGATCTAAAATTAAGCTGCGTCATTGTCTATCTCTATAACATCACAGTTATCTCCAAAACCTTCAACGAGCACCTCACGCGCCTAAAAGAAGTGTTTCAACAGTTGCGGACATCTAACATCAAGCTGAAGCCCTTCAAATGTACTCTTTTCAAAACAAGTTGGATTTCCTTGGGCATTTTTTCTCTCAAAATGGGATTCAACCACTCCAAGACAAGGTGGAAGAACTATCTAAAATGCCTGCACACAAAACCCTTCGTGACATACAGATATTTTTGTTCATGATGGGGTACTATAATCAATTCATCCCCAAATTTTCCCAGCTTAGTGAGCCCCTTGTACGTCTCTTGGCTAAGAACACCCCCTTCCATTGGGGTGCTGAACAACAAGACGCATTTGAGACCCTGAAAAAGTTGCTGAAACAAAGGCCAATCCTTCACCACCCTGACTATGGCCAGCCCTTTATGTTGTTCACGGATGCCTCCAACTATGCTGTTAGCCATCTTGGCGCAATTGGGTGAGCGTGGGGTCAATCATCCGGTCCTACTTCATCAAGATGAATTCAAAAGCTGAACGTAATTACAGCTTTACTGAAAGGGAGTGCTTGAAGTCATGCTTGCCATAAAGTACTATCGCCCTTTCCTATATGGGACTTCTTTCAAGGTAGTTTCTGATAAGTCTCCTTGAAGTGGTTGCAAAATATGAAAGATCCCGCAGGATAGTTGGCTCACTAAGAATTGAAGCTCCAGAATTATGATATGACAATTGAGCCCCAAGCGGGAACTCGCCACATCAATGTGGATGGGTTGATGCGGCTGCCTGTTCTTCACTAAGACAATAGTGAAGATGAGAGGTTACATGATTTTCTCATGGCTCCTGACGCGTGGGCTGATAAAGAAAAGCCTGTACAGAATATACTAGCTCATCATTCTCAAAACACCAAGGTGGAGAGCGGGAAATTATATAAAAAGTCGGAGTAAGCTGTTTGCCTAATCTACGGCCATTTGAGAAAGTACCTGTGATCATGGCTTTCAGACTTTAATGGGCCATGGTAGAGTTTAAAAAATCTATGAGTAGTTTAAAGAGCGGTATTGCTGGTAGGGCATCATGGAGACCATAGCTGAAGCCCTGGATGCCTGTCTGACCTGCGAAACAATCTAGCTTCAAGACCCATTATCAGTTCCAGCCTACGACGCCACAATAACCCTTCCACACCATAAGTTTGGATGTGTTAGGTCTTCTACCTCAGACTACTGAGGGCAATCATTATGTCTTTGATGAGATTGATCATTTTACCAAGTGGGTTGAAGCTGTGGCTCTTTCCGCTCAGACTTCCAAAGCCACGGCTAACTTCTTGCATTAATATATCTTCACACGGCATGGTTGCCCCAGGTCCTCCTTTGTGACAATGAGAAAACCTTCACTTTGAGAGTGGTAAAGCTCCTTGCCACCTCCATGGGAACACAACAACTCTTCTCTGCCTTCTATAACCAATCCACAAATGGTTTATAGAAAGAGTTAACGGAACCCTTGTCTCAAATTTTACGCAAAATACCCACATCAGACCCTCCCCACTGGGATCTTTACTTACCCAGTGCCACATGGCTTACCATATTAGCTACCATTGCATCATCAAGATGTCCCCTTTCCAGGTGGTATATGGGCAAGAACCTGGGGTGCCAGCATTATTATCCAAGGATATTTTCTCTGACAGGACAGACCCTGAGCAAGCCATGAAAAAGATAGTCCAACACATCATACAATTACCGTCCAAGGCTATGACTAACTTGGCAAAGACTGTCACTAAAGAAGGTCAAGACTCTAATGAGATCTGGGCCTCACTTACTTCCTTCCAAGTATCAGACTTATTACTGTATTACCACAATTGGATCACTCCTAGGAGTGAGAAAATTGGGTCTATCTGGTAGGAACTTTCGTAGTCACATATAAGTGAGGGGATGAATACTCCATCAAATCCCTTGTTTCTGGAGTTACCATCAACCGGTTCCATGGCCAGTTCTTATGCCTTTAAACACTTCTAACACTCTTAAAGGGGGCAATGTTAGACAATTGCAAGTCCAATTTTGTGAGAAGAGTATTTTGAGGGAAAAAAGGCGGACATTCCACAAAAACCTTGGTTAATTCTTGTTGGAATCCCTTAAATTGGGGTAATCCTTTTATTCACTACCCTCGGCCAAAATGCTCACTTGTTGGTAGTTGGGTTGCGCCAACCCTGCGGCAGAATAAAACAAATCATTCTGAGGTCCCAGAAATCCAGTTGGGTAAAAAATATTGTATCTATGCCCTAAGATTTATCTTACTTGCTACCAACCCTCCATTGGCCATTCTGTTAAAACTAGGTGAAATTTATGAGATCTGATAGGCGAAACTTATTATTATCTAATGTGGCTAATCTTAGCCTTATCCAAATTTTGTGCCTCACTCACTTTGAGCCTCAATATATTTAAATACTAAGATTTGAGACATTAAAAGGGTTCGCTCCTTGACCCCTGTTATCACTAATAAAAACTTTATAAAATCAATATTTTTGTATTAAAAAAATTTTATATTTCATTATAAGGAACTTTTCTTTCTCGTTGCAATCACTATTGCAACCTATTCAATTCAAGACTGAATCTAGTTTGATAATCTCACAGAGGAGATTAGTCTGCGCTCATGTCAGGGAGCAGTTGGGCAAGCAAGGTAAGAGGAGCAGGTGTAAGGCCCACGGCCTCCAACGTTCAAAAACGCTCCAGAGAATCTGGCGGAATTGACAAAAATACTAAGAAACCGGCGGTCACTATTTCCCCAGAGATACTCGCATGGCAAGCACGATGCAACCAGTACATCAACACGCCACACTCCCAGCCACTTTCATTGGTGGAATTCGGAGTCCGCGTGTTTCTGGACATCCAAAAAACGGCCTTATGGGAAAAAATTTGTGAAGATGTACACACAATTTTCCCAACCGCGGTGTACATTGCACCTCACTCCATGTCACGCGGTTGGCTGGACCTAGGTTTTAAAAGCAAAATGGCAGCAGACAAGGCTGCAGCGGTGCACGTAGTGGTTGATCTCCCCAAAGGGCAACAGGTCATAAAAACTAAATGCACCAGATGGACAAAATCGAACCAAATTTTCCTCACATTTGACTTCTTGCCTACTACGGTAAAACGTGACAATTTGGAACAACACCTGAAAGATGGTCTCACCATATATGGCAAAATACAATCTTTCAAAATGCAACATTTCACACTGATGCCACACCTGTGCACTGGCAAAGCCATTGCAGTTCTGACCTCAAAAGAGGAGATCGCAAAGGACCTAACCCAGATCCTGCACTCCACCTTTATTGACATCGCAGGGCATACCACCCACCCATTATGGGTAACTGTGGACAGCGCGCCCCCCATTTGCACCCACTGTGATGCGTTTGGCCATAAGGCACATGCATGCCCCATCAAGGAGGGCGTCACATTCCAAGAGCACCCCTTGGCGGCCATGGCCAGTGGAGAGGAGCACTACGAACCAACCGCAAGCACCAAGGAGGCCTTACCATGGGGAGCACAAGGCTGCTACCTACTGGTAAAGCCTATCTCCCCACAAGAGCGGAAGAAGGCCAAGCAGGCCCATAGGGCCATGGCCAAAGAAGCGGCCAAAGCCACCACCGCTATCTCACATTCACAACGCCAGGAGGACATGGAGACCTTGGCGGTGGAAGCAACTTGGGAATCCATCAACCAATCAGATTGGGAAGCCCATGCTGAGCGGGCCACTCAATCTGAGGATCTGATGGGAGATTTGATCTCACCCAATCGTTGCACCCATGCTCCAGTTGAAACTGACTTGGGACTCATCCCAACTGAAAAAAAAAATTTTGACCTGCTCAACGGTGCACCAAACTCACCCACACCGCAAAAAATCGTCCAACATCGGGAAAACAAAAAGTGAAGGCTAAAGCCAATGTGACTCTTTCCGCAAAAATCAACAAAAACTCTGATAGCATTGCTGCTAACATCCGCGCTGCTGTGAAGGCCCGCGGGGAGCTAGAAGAGGATGGTGGGCCTGGGTGCCCACCCCCTCGCACCTAAGGTGTGATGGGGGAAACCTTCACCATAGGGATGTTGAATATTGCCAGACTCAAGGCCTCCCCATCCCAGGCTAGGAAA
>JAKSZP010007179.1:0-51498 GCA_022478985.1 Massospora cicadina | reverse complement strand
GAAAATACATGACATAATCCTAATTCCTGATATAGAATTTATCCTAAATTAGGATAAGTTGTACCTGACTGTATGGCGCCCTATTCACCTCCTTATTTTGATGAATTAACATTTCTTCATAATTGTTTGTAATAAAGTCAATGATCTTCTTAATGAGGAACTGATGAACCCAAATGCGGTGGTTCAACTATAAATATTGCTCATTTTACTTTAAAAAAGTATAGTTCTTATTGACTTTTTATTTTACTTGTTATAATCTTTTGTCATGGAATTTCTAACAAATATTATATCCTACTGCATATAGTTTCTATACAATAAGCTAAAAAACTGGATTAACTAACTATTGACCTGTGCAAATAGAGCATAAAAGGAACTCACTATATAAGTAGTGCTCACTACAGGGGCTGTAGTAGCAATAAAAAAAATATAAACCTCATGATGGAACCAACTCAGGAATATGGAAAATTTGAGAATAAAAGATCATTCATTTTCTGTGTCATCCATCCTATTTTTCTAAATGGCACAACAAGAAGTTGGATTCTTTTATTCCTCTCATTAAAAAATTAGAGACTTACAAAACTACCGTGGAGCAGAAGAGGCATATTGAACAAATGTTATTTTGGAATTCTGTCCCTTCAGTCATAAACAATCTGACCTAGTATCCGCCTTATTTTATCGTCAACAGAATCAAGTCCAGCTTAAACAACAATATGAGCATTTTTTAGACCTTAAGCCATAGTCAAGTACTATAACAAGATTGTAATCTAGCCCAGATGGGGCAATACTTTGCTGGATATCTAATACTTAACACAAAATTACAGTTGACCATTTTTTGCAATCATTCCTGATTACAGAAGTACAAAACAGATCTCAGAAAAGTATGGAAGCGCTACAGGTCTTGAATCAGCAACTTGAAATTAGTTTCTAGGTTGTCTATCAGGAGCTTAACAACAACCATAATCTTGGCGTGCTGATTACTTGATGCCTATACATACTTATTGATTAGAACCTGAACGCGTTAACCATAGGATATCAGGCCATGGACAACTGAGGAGTCACCAATAAATGTGTATAAGGCATGGTTCAATTTAAAGAAGAAGTTGGGCATAACTGTGTCACTCCATGGGACGTTACTTGACATGCTGAGGCAGTTGAGGAATCATTTAATACACTCAACATAAGATTGAGATGGCCGCATAGCATTTGGAGACAAAATTGAGACCAACAACCACCTCATGTCCAATTTTCAACAAATCAGAAACAGAAACCAATAAGAAGCCATGCAGCGTGAAATCAAAAGATTGAAAGGATTAGTTGGTCACTTCAAAAAGATATACTTTTTTCTTCTATAATAAACTTATAGATTATATTACCATGTTTGTAAAATGTTAGGACACAGAGAATTCCTATAAAAATATTTGGATATTTAGCTAACTATAGTGTTTGACATGCAAAGAGTTCTCATAAATTACAACAATATAAGCAACATCTCTTTCAGTAACAAGAGAATCAAAATACCAGGAAATGTGGGTTGAAAGTGATATACAGGATAGTAGACGTCAGTGACTCGTGAACCTATGCTCCTAGATCACCCAGAGGTATTTGTGTAGGACTTTTAGAAGATGGGGGCTACCCAAAAGACAATGCATCACTACCTTTTCAGTGCTGACTTAGTTATTTGCTTTTCCCCTTTCTGTGGAGATGTCAACCTTTGAACATAGTCAACCCTATGCTAGTAGCCCAGGGCCTCAGACTATTACTGCGCCAGCGACATCCATAACATAAAGTTTCTATCCAAGATTCCAACCCAGCCAAGATAGCTAAAATTCAATTGATTTTCCAAAATTTGACAAGCTTGGGATTTGTGAACACTATTAAAATGTTCAAGGTGACCATGTGCAGAGCCAATATCCATTTTAAACTCGCTACCATAATTAAGTGTTTAGATGACTAGAGTCAATATTTGATCATGCCCTACTTACATGAGGAACATTGGACCTTTGCTGACTTAGAAAATGTGGTCCTATAAGAGTTGGAAGCCCTGAACGCATGGCCACTCAGAAGGCTAAATTTGTGACTATTCAATTTAAGAAGAAAGAAACCATTACTGAGCTTTCTGACCAAATTCAGCATGAGGCCCAGGCACTTCCAAGTGCTAAAGCCATGGTGGATTTTAATGTTAAAAACGCACTCCATATTGCCACAAAGGATTAACCCAAGCTACACTGCTTATTGCTAGCTTGTAAAGTATTTAAATACATTATCCATAATATAAATATATGGAGGGTTGTAAAATCAGTTTGGCCGCCAAATGCAGAAGTCTAACCCAGCCATCCCCTACGAATTAGTAGAGGTAATATAGGGGCCATGGAGAGCTTCCCTCAGTGTCTAGGAAATTTTAGAAATTGTTGCAACCCAAGCGAGATAATTTGAAGGATTTGTGAATTTAAGGGGCATTAGGCCTTCTGTCCAAATGACGCCCTAGGGTAAACCTTATGCACTTTTAAGAAGATGAGATCCATAGAAATGAACCTCAGCATTAGAAGGGGACGTTCTACTGCTATACATTATCAAGTATTCTCCAAGAATCATGATAATATGTGAGCCATCCTTATATCAAATAATATGATACAGAAACTCATACAGTACTAGACATTGCCAGAAGTCAGCGAGAAGCTAAGGAACAAAAGGACAAGAAGATTTCTCCAAAATTTTAGCCACACAATCCGTCAAGCACAAACGATTTGGATATACTGAGGAAACAAGCCTTCCCTTATATAAAATAAGCTAAAAACTCAATACCACTTGAGAAAACCTTATACACATCATAGATGTAGGAGAACATTTAAGGCTACGATTAATCAAGTCAACATTCTATCCATTATTACAATAAGCAGGGATAACATTATTTTTCCAATTTTACACAGACCAATTTTTAAGTAAATATCTTGGGTCCAAGCTATTGTCAACACCTGTGATCCCATAAAGTGGTATCCAAATAAACTGCAAAATGACTGAGGATAGCTCCTGATGTGGCCCACCTGCAGCAATATGGAATGGCTGGGCCTATGAGTACTATGTGATGGGGCTTATAGCACATTACCAATAAGGTTTGGATATTTGCAGGTTAGTGCATCTGATATAGTGCTTCCCAATGATAGCTACCAATTTATTGTTGTTACTAGCTTCCTTAAGATTTACGGTTGCATTTTAAACTATGAGGAGAACAAATTTACTATTTAATGTCAAACTTTACCACTTCACTACTTAAGGGATAGTTTGACTTCCCGTGCCAATAGGAACAACTTCAGCAATATGGTTTATAATGATAAAAAAGTCACCATAAAGTATCAACAAAATGGACCACAGAAGCTCCCCCCACCAGCTACCTTCTCTAAGAATAATGATATCTATTTAGAACCTTTTGCGTTGTGTATTATATCCTGGAGAACAATATGTTATGATCACTTGGACGATCTTGCATCTACTGGAAGGAAGACTGGGGAAGTTTATTCACCTTGGCAACGATTGTAAGGTTGAGTTATTTTCTTCTCTTGAGATAATCTCATCAGGTCACTAGGAGATCTGTGTGTTACTTGACAATTTAACTTGCTCTAAAATTTTATTAAGAGGGTGCGGAAAATTGCATTAATACTTCTTACTCCACTGAAAGAGATTAAAGAGGTATATGCGTTTTCAAACCATAGGAGTTAGGGTTACCAGAGTCGTCCCTGCCAATTTTTGCAATAATCTCTCATGGGTAACTTGATGGAATTGAAAGTTGGGAAAGTCAAGTGATGGCTATCATCTTTAAATTTGCTCATGTATTTGCAACAAATAACTATAACCTTGGATGCACTGTGGGGATCCAGCACCAGGTTAAACTGGGAATGAAAGAACCATTTGGCCACAGCCAATACGGAGAAACAAAGCTTTGATAAGGAGGTGCATAAGGAGTTGAAGAAGCTTATATGCTTAGGGATCATTTCTCCTTGTGCAGCCCATGGCCAGTCTGTTTTTTAATAAGAAAGATGGCTCCAATAAAGTAGTTACCAATTACCGCTATTCAAATACCATTACTAAAAAGCATATCTTATTCTTTATCTTATTTAGATAACGTCTTAAGCCAAATAGAAGATCAAATACTTTATGGATTTAGACCCCATTAGTGGATACTATCAGATTGATCTCCCGCTGAAGATCAAGAAAATGCATAATTGTTACCACTTATTGATTGTTACAGCTGACTCAAATGCCCAAGGACTATGGAATGCACTACCCAATTTTTGTAACAGATCTGGTTCAGCCTGGTCCATATATGAACCTAATTGACAAAGTCTCAGTTCTTAATGTGAATTTTTATGTTAATTTACTTAAGTGAGTTTTATGAAAAATCAGATAATGATTTGGGGTGTCAAAGGTTGTAATTTGAGATTCAAGGGTGGAGTCTGATCTGATGGAGTATAGCACTGGCATTATAAATGCTCTGAATAATGATAAAGTGGGATATTAAGTCTTTTCATATGATGACCTAGTCATCACTCAAGAGCTTATTGATAGAAGGAAAGCATAAATATGGGATTAGCGATTGACATATTAAATGGAGGATGGGTTCTAAGAAAGAATTTCATCTTCTAAGGTGCTCAGTTACTTAAATAAACATTGCAGGCATATTCAAAGGTTTTGATATTTTATTATATATTTATAAACATAGATCTGGAGTATGAACTGAGTATCGAGCTAGGCCAAGTGCTGGCCATGTTCTTGGCAATGTCCTTGAGCCAAATCATGCTGTTGGCATGCAGTGTCACTAGGATGTTTGCTTTAGAGTATATCATGAATTTAGACATGTCACACAGGTTCATGGATAAGTCTCAGTGGGCCTATCCATCATGAGGTCACTTTATCTGGCTGTCGTTGCCCAATTCATCCACAATGTAATGGCGCAAACCTGCTCGTTACACTTTTCAATGGGCTATAGATAATATATTAATCTAAAGATGAGTTGCGTTTTAGTTTACCTTAACGATATAAATGTGTTTCCACAAACACTTGGCCCAACATATAAAACATCTGGAAAAGTTCTTGGTGATTAGCTCAAGATTAAGTAAAAATCAAGCCTACCTGGTGCCAGTTTTCAAGTCTCATATGGAGTATTTGGGTCACATCGTTGAAAATTAGGGAATATGGCTACAACCTTAAAAGCTTGATACTATCAACCATATGAGGGAACCTGAAAGTGAACGAGATATCCAAGTATTTCTTGGAATGTTCAGAAATTATTACTGATTAATACAAAGATCTATGCTAATTTCTGAGCTTCTATTACATCTGCTTTTTGGACAATTTTTTCAATAGTCTTAATAATGTAAAGAATCCTTCAGATAGTTATGGAAAGCCTTGACTAAAGCACCAATTTTTAGGTACTTGACTTCAACCAGACGTTATAGTACAATCTGACGCATCACTCATGGCTATAGGAGCTGTACTCTCTCAAATAGAGGATGATGAAGTAGAGTATCTGGTAGCTTTCTGAAGTCATGTATTGAACAAGTATGAAATAACTTACACGTAATCAAGAAAGTAAGCTTAGCCATTATATTTGCTTGTAAGCAATTTTTAGCCTATCTACATATGACCAAGCTCAAGATTGTCACTTATGCTTTTTTAAGATAGTTATAATACTTAAAAAACCAGAGGGTAAATTAGCACTTCGAGCTCTAAACTATAGGTCTACGACTATGATTTTATACATCACTTGGGTCAAATTCATCAGAATGCTGATGGACTTTTGTGGCTACATGTTACAATATCTCTATCCCACTTTGAAAACCAAATCCTTAATAAAAATGAATTTGAAGAATTAAGCTAATGAAAAAAACTGCTTTTCACCACAACATAGATCAGTTAATGGAGATAATGAAATTTGGAGCAGACAATTGTATAATATTTTAGGGAATGGCCAATGATTATACTTATACATTTAGCACGTCATAAATAATTATGCATTTTCATCGCACAGCCGGACATAGAGGCCTACTTAAGACCCTAACACTAATATAACCAGAATATTATTAGAAAACTAAGGTTTTGCATCCAGGACGTGTTAATTAAATGTCACAAATATCAAGCCCATAATTCCTATAAGCCTACAACTACATATAGGTTAGTTAAGCCTAATTGGGGCTAACATAGATTGTCTATAGATAACACATGATTTTCCTAACCATTATCATCAATTTAATAATATTATAGTAGCAATAAATCACCTAACTAATTGGGTCAATCTTGAGCTCAAAGAGATTATGGAGTGATAAATACTGCAAAACTTTTTAATGAAACATGTAATCTGCTGGCATGATTGTCCTCAAGTTATTCTCATGGGAAAATGCCACTTATTTGATATCTTTTGGCAATTAAAAACTGAATGAGTTAATGGGAATCTGAGTGCTTCTTACCGTCCCTTATCATTCAGAAACCAATGGGATAGTGAAACGAGCTAATAGTACCTTAGTAGAAACTCTTTGAAAGTTTGCCAATGCTTCATCTTCTCAATGGGCTATATCCATGGACTCAACTGTTTTTGCTTACAATATCAGTCATCACAGTTGTCATGGTTAGATGACATGATAGTAGGCATTGATGCTAGGAAAAAGGCTGGGCAACAGGAGGCCCAGAAAATGAAGCTTCAGGCTCTGCCTGACTTGAAGCACACCTTAGATCGACGCTGGGTGCAAGCCAAGCAAGCCCAGGTTGATACTAAGGGCGTGTAAAACGCCCAGCCTCCTATTTCAGCTCAGGCTTTAAAACGAACAATTTACGTTTTGAATAAAGACGGTTCAATTAGCTTAATTGGAGAACAAGGGTTCGAGTCCCACTCCAGCTATGAGATTTTGATTTCTGGTAAAATAAGGCTTCAATCGATTACTCGAGTGAAGGCCCTTTTGGTGTATTTTACCAAAACAGATGGAAGTGTCTGTTTATTGGAATGTCAAGGCTTGGGCGCATGGCCGCAGAACCCTAATTTCCCCAATTTATTTTAAATATGTTTTTGTGATCAACACTCCTTGTTGATTGACTTGCTTAATAAAAAACACCCCATTATTTTATGTTTTCTAATGGTTCCTTGGGCAACCCTGGTGGTGGACCTCTTTGGGGAGGTCTCCAACCATGTAGGCCACTACCTTATCTCACAATTTACCAAAATCCCAGGGGCACCTGTGGGCCGCCCAGGTCCCCTCCAGATTGAGGCACCCAAAGCCCCTGACGTCAATCCGCACTTGATCATGGACGCCCCTCTGGGGTCCACTCAAACGGTGTTGTTTCTTACTTACCTGGTATTTTATGTTGCTGTTTATATACTTGCCTGGGGTACCTTTTGTACTGGCACTGCTCAAGGTGCTTGTATTCCCATTCTTTTAACGGCTAGTTCCCTAGCAATGTGGGTTTGCATCCCACATCATCTTGCTGGGAACGAGAGAGTTACAGATACTCTATTGACATTAGTTGATCAACCTTTTTATTATACGTGCATAAGAATTATCTGTGTGGGACTTTCGTTATTAGTAAATTGGGTGCGCTGGCCATTTGTCACTGCCACGATGGTGCTCACCACAGTTTGCTCATTTGGTTTTGTACTAGTGCATCTTGGCGTTATTCTTGCAACTACCAACTGGGAAGTACCCACCCTTCCTGCTCATACTTGGTGGTCTCAGACTTTTCGCAATCCTAAGATTTTGATTCCCCAACTTTCTCCCAAAATTTACTTGGAAATTCACAAGGCCTTAGCTTCCCTGGACCAAAAACCCTCATTAGACAAAAACAATTTGTCTGGTTCCCATCCACTTTTGTGAGGAGTGGATCTATTGTCCCAGTTCTCTCCCGAGGCTGGGGACTAGGTCTTTGCAGTACTCCGCACCCAGCCGCTCTTGTGGAATTCAATAGGAGGTTTGGAACAGGTCTTAGAGCAGAATCGACCTGATGAAGCCTCCTTCCATTCCTTCTTTGAGTTTTTTTCTCTGCGTCAAGCGGGTCATCCACTGAAGGTTTACCTAAGTGAATTCTGCGAAAAGCTCAGGCGTTGCCCTTAACCGACAAGGTTAAAACATCGTTTCTCTGTTTGACAATGGATATATCAATAAGTAACTCCCCGATTTGGCAGTCACCTCCTTCCAAATTTGATCATCTTGTCAAAATCCTTTGGGGTGGTTTCTCCACCCCAACCTGGAAGGGGCCAGGTAATTTGGCCATCATTGGATCAAATCCTATAAATATGGGTGCCAAAAAGTCACGCGCGCCTTTGGAAATGAGGGAATCTTATCCTTTGAATCCTTCAATGACTTCCAAATTTGGAATTGCACAGGGGTCTAGCCCCGAGAATGATGTAACAGTTTCAGTCAATTCTGCCGTGATGATGTCACCCATGGTCATCCCTATAAATATGGGTGCCAAAAAGTCGCGCGCGCCTTTGGAAATGAGGGAATCTTATCCTTCAAATCCTTTGATGACTTCCAAATTTGGAATTGCACAGGGGTCTAGCCCCAAGAATGAGGTAACAGTTTCAGTTTATTCCGCCGCGATGATGTCACCCATGTCATCCCTATAAATACCGCCTCCTCAACTAGTGAGTTTTCCTTGAATCATGAGATGTTTCCCACCGATTTCCTCCCCATCTCGGCAGAATTTGGGAACATCCTAGGGTCCAAACCTGTAATTAAAAAAGGATTCCGGTACCATTTTTTCTCCCCAACATGTTTTGGAGGAGCACGCCAAGGCATCTGCTCTGGGCTTGGGGGTGATGGCCCTGGATAATGATGCACACCAAACCCTCAAAACAAATGAGGGTTTGTTCAAATGTAAAAACGCATCTTATAATGCAGGCAATTTATCTCAAAACGAACTGTTTATTTGCTCATATGGTTTAGAGGAGGATTTTAATTTCAGTTTATCAGATTACTCCTGAGAACCCTCGCTTGACCCCTACCATGATTAGAGGTTTCCAGGAAGTAGAGAAGGAACTGCGCCACAAATATAAAGATGCCTATGCACCTGCAAGGAAGGGTGGGATATGTGGCCTCAGTAGTAAGAGTGGCCCACTATCCTTCCCCCTTCTATGATTCTAAAACATACCCTGATGGCTTGTTCAAGTCAGAGGAAGAATTCTCTGGTGAGTTGATGGCGTTTTCTGCGTTGAATAAATCCCATTCTGAATATTTCTTGTTAACTGCTACCCTTACATCCTCTTTTGGAAAATTCAGCACAACGATTTTGGTGGATACTGGTGCTTCAAATAATTTTATTGATCAAAATCTTGCTGACTACCTTGAGTTGAGTTACTCACCAGGTGGTATGGTTAGGGTGGGGCATCTCAAGGTATTCCCACACTGAATATCATGGAGCCAATTTCCAACTTGGTTCTTATCTATTGTCTGACCAGTTTCAAGCTATCAAAAACCTCTTGTTTCCCATCATTTTGGGGGTTGAGTGGTGGCAAAAGTTTGATGTCAGAACAAATTTAAAAGAAATCACTCTAACCTTGTTTTTAACTAATGGTCACCAGTTAATTGTTCCTTTGTCAGAGGATAATGCCTCAGGTAAATTACCCCATTGGCCCAATATTCCCAGTTCATATCTTGCCCCTTTGTTGAAGCCCCCTGTGGAACTTTCCTTACCTTCTTGTTTGAAAGAGTTGGCATCCTCTTTTGATGCAGCTTCAGCTAGTATGCTACCAGAACATTCCAAATTTGATTGTGAATTTAAACTTACTGTGGATCTGGTGCATATTTCTTCTCCCATATACCCATTGACTGTCCGGGAGGAGGAGGTTCTAGATGTATGGGTGAAGGAGCAGTTGGCCAAAGGTGCCATCTTTCAGCGTACCTCCCCTGTTTGTTCCCCACTGCTTTTTGTTGAGAAGGCAGATGGAACTTTACATCCATGTGTCGATTATGGGAACTTAAACAATGTGACTGTACCTGATCTCCATCCCATTCCTTTAGATTCCCAGATTGCGCGTTATGTGGAGAAGGAAAAAGTCTTATCCAAGCTGGACTGTCTCAATGCGTTCAATCAAATCCGGATAAAGAAGGGCCAGGAGTGGTTAACCGCATTTTGTACCAGAAAAGGAATTTTCCAGTTCCGGGTTATGCCTTTTTGGGCTTAAGAATGCCCCTGCCATCTTTCAACGCCGCATTGATGCTGCGTTGGGAGACTTGTTGGGTGTATGTGCGGTTGCCTACATGGATGACATTCTGGTGTTTTCCCTCTGATCCCAAGTCACATGCAGTTCACCTTTGACAAGTAGTGGAGAGATTGAGGGCTGCATGACTTACCCTCAAGATTAGTAAATGCGAATTCTTTAAGTCCCAGGTTACTTTTCTGGGTAACGTCGTGTTCGACCAGTGCCATATGATAACTCCAGACAAGGAAAAGGCTATTCAGGAGTGGCCTACCCCCACCTCTGTCAAGGAATTGAGGAGCTTTTTGGGGACATGTACATTTCTCAAGAAGTTCACATCCAGTCTCTCTGAGGTGGCAGCCCCCTTATATAAGGCTAGTGGGGCCAAGATGCTTCAGTGGTCTCCCATTATGGAGGATGCTTTCCAAGCGGTGAAGTGCACCTTGTTATCCACATCCATCCTTCGCCATGTTGATCCTGCCAAGGTGTTCATTGTGTCCTCAGATGCTTCCAATTTTGCCATTGCTGCGGCCCTGTTACAAGTGGGGGAAGATGGGTTTGAACATCCAGTGGGATATTTTTCTAGGAAAATGTCTCTGCATGAGTTAAACTACGCCGTATATGACAAGGAGTTATTAGCAGTGGTGGAGGTGCTGATTTATTGGCGTCACCACTTACATGGCTCTTCCCAACCATTCTGGGTATGCACTGACCATCGGGCCCTGTTGTATTACCGTGCTCCACATGTTTTAACACCACGTCAGATGCATTGGCATGAAACCCTTGCCTTATTTACATTTTCCTATGAGTTCACCAAGGGCAAGGAGAATGGTTTGGCGGATGCCTTGAGCCGCAACCCTGCTTTGGCTCCTGATCCAAAGGAGGTAGATATTCACAACACTTGGTTGATAATTCCCCCGGGTATGATTCTGCCTCAACTTCCTAAGTCCACGATACATACGCCAGCGCTCATGCCCTTGGAAAATGCAGCAGAATATAGCATGTTTAGGAAGGTAGTTCTTTCTCAGCCATTATCAGCTGAATATGCTGTTGTTCTCGCTAAGAGTGCTCTGAATCAGGAGGACTTATCCAGGGATATCACATGAAGGATGAGATGGTGTGGTTTCAGGGACGCCTATGGGTTCCTGCTGGACCACTGCGCCTGGAGATCATCCAAGGCCATCATGATGGAATCACTGTTGGTCATCCAGGAAAAGCAAAAACCTTGGAGTTGATATGACGCACTTACAATTGGAAGGGCTTGCCCGTTCAGGTAGGGCGGTACTGCAAAGAGTGCTTGATCTGCAATCAGATGAAACCCAATCGGCAACCTTTAGCAGGGTTGCTGGTACCAGTCCAAAAGGCTGAAGGACCCTGGACTTCCCTATTGGTGGATTTCATTGTGGAGTTACCCGTTTCAGATGGGTATGATGCAATAATGGTGGTGGTGGACCGCTTTACAAAGTTCGCTCACTTTATTCCTTGCAAAACAACTATAACTGCCGCTGAAATGGCTAGGCTTTTCGTCACCCATGTATTTGCACTTCATGGGGTTCCTCAAGAAATTATTAGTGACTGGGAACCCCAGTTCACCTCCGTCTTTTGGGAAGAGTTGTGTAAGACTCTTCAGATCCACCCCTGCCGTTCAACAGCATATCACCCCCAATCTGATGGGCAGACTGAGCGAGTGAATCAGTGCTTGGAACAATTTCTGCGTTGTTACACCACCGCAGACCATTCAGATTGGGTTCCTCACCTTCCAATGGCTCAGTTTAGTTACAACAACACTTTGCATTCCTCAATCAGTTGTTCACCCTTTTTTGCTAACCACAGTTTTAACCCTGCGTTTAACATGGAGCCCAGATGTGGTTCTAAAGTGGAAGCGGTGCAGGACTTTGCCAAGACTCTCAAGAAGGTCCATCAAGGGGTGTCGACGAGTTTGGAGGCGGCTATGCTGGTTTATAAGGAGAATGCCAATGGAAAGCGCCGAGTGGGTCCAGCATACAAGGAAGGGGATCTCGTGATGCTTGATGCTCACAACATCCCTATCAAGCAACCATGCAAAAAGTTGGGTCCAAAGAGGATTGGTCCTTACCAGGTAGTTAGAAAGGTGGGACATGCCTCATACCAGTTGGATCTTCCCTCAGCGTTTTGGATCTTCTCCATCTTCCATGAAAGTAAGTTAACCCTGTTTGAAGGCCCTCCTCCTGTGACCCCTGAGTCTTATCTTGTGGATGGGGCTCCGGAATGAGAAGTGGAGGAGATAGTAGCCTCTTGCTAGGTTAAGCGACGCCTTGAGTACTTGGTATCATGGAAAGGGTTTGACGCAGCAGAGAACAGCTGGGTTCTGGCACGGGATTATGTACATGCCCAAGACCTGATCAAATCATTTCATAATTATTTCCCTGAGGCGGCAGGATCTCAGCCAAGGCCAGCCGTTGCTGCTATGAAGTTGCCACCAGCACATAAGAACTTCTCCTTAGTGAATGCCCCTGGAAAAGGGTGGAGCCCAAAAAGGAGGAGAGGGTAATGTCATGGTTAGATGACATGATAGTAGGCATTGATGCTAGGAACAAGGCTGGGCAACAGGAGGCCCAGAAAATGAAGTTTCAGGCTCTGCCTGACTTGAGGCACACCTTAGATTGACGCTGGGTGCAAGCCAAGCAAGCCCAGGTTGATACTAAGGGCGTGTAAAACGCCCAGCCTCCTATTTCAGCTCAGGCTTTAAAACGAACAATTTACGTTTTGAATGAAGACGGTTCAATTAGCTTGGTTGGAGAACAAGGGTTCGAGTCCCACTCCAGCTATGAGATTTTGATTTTCTGGTAAAATAAAGCTTCAATCAATTACTCGAGTGAAGGCCCTTTTGGTGTATTTTACCAAAATGGATGGAAGTGTCTGTTTATTGGAACGTCAAGGCTTGGGCGCATGGCCGCAGAACCCTAATTTCCCTGATTTATTCTAAATATGTTTTTGTGATCAACACTCCTTGTTGATTGACTTGCTTAATAAAAAACACCCCATTATTTTATGTTTTCTAATGGTTCCTTGGGCAACCCTGGTGGTGGACCTCTTTGGGGAGGTCTCCAATCATGTAGGCCACTACCTTATCTCACAATTTACCAAAATCCCAGGGGCACCTGTGGGCCGCCCAGGTCCCCTCCAGATCGAGGCACCCAAAGCCCCTGACGTCAATCCGCACTTGATCATGGACGCCCCTCTGGGGTCCACTCAAACGGTGTTGTTTCTTACTTACCTGGTATTTTATGTTGCTGTTTATATACTTGCCTGGGGTACCTTTTGTACTGGCACTGCTCAAGGTGCTTGTATTCCCATTCTTTTAATGGCTAGTTCCCTAGCAATGTGGGTTTGCATCCCACATCATCTTGCTGGAAACGAGAGAGTTACAGATACTCTCTTGACAACAGTGCCACCAAATTTTCGCCCTTTCAGCTTTTATACTGTTGACAGCCTGCAATATCGCATCTTACTATATTTGATCCTTACCAATGATGAGGAGATTAAATTTCTGAGTACTTTGATTGACTGGTAAATTCTTGATAAAAATACAGACCATAGATTATGTGTAAGGAGAGTATCTATAACTCTCCAGTTCCCAGAGAGGTGGTGTGCGGTGCACCACCACAACGCCAGGGAATTTGTCATCAAGATTATGGTATAAAGGGCGCCGTGAAGGGCTCCAGAGCAAATGACCCTATAAAAGGATGTATAACGTGGTGAAGAGTAGTTGGAAACTAAAAAACAGGAACGCATGGGTTGTTCCACTGAGGAGTCCCTAACCAAGAGGATATCAGTGCTGGAGGGTTTGTGGGCCTCAGTTTGGAAAGAACCAAGGGGGCCCAACGAAGCACTTATTGTTGTAAAACTTTGGTAAAAATGGGAAAGACAACGTTGTTAAAGACCTCCTCAAGGAGGTCCACAAACAGGTTCACACTAGTAACCATAAATTTACAACAACTGTAGAATGCGGGATTTATTTAAAAAAAGAAGACAAAAAAGAAAGGTTGGTCTTGAACAAACATATTTAAGCTAATTTTGGGGAATTATTGATCAGTGAAAGTGATACTAAGTTTTGGTGCATCAATAAGCGCACGCTTCCAACTGAAAGGGTAATGTTTTTAAAATTGACTGGACTTGAGTAAATAATTTAAGTTGATGCCAACTCAATTTAACAATTTTTATAAATTAAATGGTTTTTGAACCCCCATCCACTAAGTAACTGGATTAAACCATCATTATTTAATAGGTAGCACACCCGTTTTAATGCTATTGCTGCTACACATGAATGGCAACTCACGCTTCCTCTGAACCAACCTGAGCATACCTGGCCTGCACCCAGTTTTGGTCCAAGGTGTACCTTAAGTCAGGAAGGTCCTGAAGCTTAAACCTCTTGGACTCTTGGCGCCCATCCTTGTCCTGGAAATTAATCTCTTCAATAAATTCATGTGAACATGACATTACCCTCTCCTCTTTTATGAGCTCCACCCCCCTCCAGGGGCATTTGCTAAGAAAAAGTTTTTGTGAGCAGGGACCAACTTCATGGCAGCGACGGCTTGCTTTGGACTTGGAAACTAATGACTCAGGGAAACGCTTGTGGAATACTTTAATTAGGTATTAAGCATGGGCACAGTCCAACACTGGAACCAACTGTTCTCCGCTGCATCAAATCCCTTCCAGGATCAAGATACTCAAGTCTCCTTTTTACCTGACGAGAGGCTACTATCTCCTCCACTTCCCACTCCAGCGCCCCATCCATGAGATAAGCTTCAGGATTCTCTGGTGGAGGGCCTCAAACAACGTGAGCTTGCTTTCATGGAATACTGGAAAGATTTAAAACGAGGGGGAATATCCAACTGGTATGAGGCGTGGTCTACCTTTCTGACAAAGCGGTATGGCCCAATCCTCTTTGGTCCCAATTTTTTGCATGGTTGCTTGATTGGAATTTTTTTGCATCCAGCATCACGAGATCTCCATCCTTGTATGATGGTCCAACTTGTCTCTTACCATCAGCGTTCTCCTTGTAAGCCTGCATGGCCGCATCTAAATTTGTGCTCACCCCCTGGTGTAATTTTGATCATTTTGGCAAAGTCCACCACCTCATCCACCTTGGATCCACAACTGGGACCATGTTGAAGGCAGGATTGAAGCCATAGTTGGCGAAGAAGGGGAACAACTGATTGATGCACGTTGGGAGTTGTTATAACTGAATTGGGCCATGAAGAGATGGTAAACCAAATCTGAATGATCTGCGGCGGTGTAACACCACAAGAAATGTTCTACGCACTGTTCAGTTGTTCAGTCTGCCCATCTGATTGAGGGGTTATAGGCAGCTATCGGCAGGGGCGAATTTAAAGAACCTTACACAATTGTTTCAAAAAGACAGAGGTAAACTGGGGCCCACAATTGCTAATTATTTCTTGAGGGACCCTGTGAAAAGCAAACACATGAGTTACAAAGAGCCTAGCCATCTCAGCCGCGGTTACTGTGTTTCTGCAAGGAATAAAGTGGGCGAATTTTGTTAACTGTCCATCACTACCATGATAGCATCATAGCCATCAGATAATGGCAATTCCACAATGAAATCACCAATAAAGAAGTCCAAGGCCCTTCAGCCTTTTAAACTGGTACATCCAACCCCGCTAGTGGCTGTTAATTTGATTTCATTTGGTTGCAAACCAGGCACTCTTTACAATACCTGCCCACCTGAACGGCTAACCCCTTCCAATTGTAATTGTGGCTAATTAGCTCCAGAGTCTTTGCATTTCCAGAATGATCAACGGTGATTCCGTCATGATGGCCCTGGATGATTTCCTGGCGAAGTGGTCCAGCGGGAACCCATAGGCGCTATGAAACCACACCATCTCATCCTTCACGTGATAACCCCTGGTGTATACTCCTGATTCAACGCGCCTTTGGCAAGGACCATAGTATATTTGGCTGTCAAAGGCTGGGAAAGGACTAATTTTCTGAACATACCATATTACTCCACATTTCCAAGTGGAGCAAGCGCTGGACCATTGGCCGAGGGAGAGGGAAGTTGGGACGCAATCTTACCTGGCGGAATCATCAAGTGGATACTATGCACCTCTACCTCCTTAGGATTGGGAGCTAATGCAGGGTTGCATCTCAAAGCATTATCTAAGCCAATCTCCTTGCCCTTAGTAAATTCATAGGAAAACAAAAATTGGGCTAGGGTCTCATGCTAATGGGTTTGCCATGGGGTCAAGAAATGAGGTGCGCGGTAGTACAGTAAGGCATAGTGATCTAAACGTACATGGAAGGGTTGGGATGAGCCATGCAAGTGATGACGCAAATAAGTAAGCGCCTCAACCACTTCTAATAACTCTTCATTATATATGGCATAGTTTAACTCAGGCAAGGACATCTTTCTGGAAATTTCTCTTACCAGATGCTCTATTCCATCTTTTCCTACTTTGTAATAAGGCCGTCACTATGGTAAAGTTGGAGGCATAAGAAGCCACAATGAACTCTTATATGAGATCAACATGGTAAAGGATTGATGTGGACAGCAGGGTGTACTTTACCGCTTGGAAGGCATCCTGCAAAGTTGGGGACCGCTGGAGCACTTTTGCCCTGCTCATCATATACAAGAATGCCACCACATCAGAAAGATTTGGTGTAAATTTTAAGAACGTACACTTCTCCAAAAAAACTCTTCAATTCCTTAACCAAAGTTGGAGTGGGCCACTCACAATTCTCCTTCTCTTGTATGGAGTTTTCATGTGCCCTTGGTCAAACACGACGTTGCCTAGGAAGGTGACCTGGGACTTAAATGAATTCGCACTTACATAATTTTAATATAAGGTCAGCTGCCCTCAAACGCTCCACAACCTGCCAAAGGTGTACTGCATAAGACTCATTGTCAGGGGAAATACCAAAGTACCATCCATGTTTGCTACCGCACATACCCTCAGCAGGTCCCCCCAAGCCACATCAATATGGCGTTGAAAGATAGCAGGGAAATTTTAAAGCCCAAAGGACATAACCCGAAATTGGAAAATTCCTTTTCTGGTATGGAATGCGGTCAGCCACTACTGGCCCTTCTTGATACAGATCTGATTGAAAGCGTTTAAACAATCTGGTTTGAAGAAAACTTTCGCCTTCTCCACATAGCATGCAATCTGTGAGTTCAGTGGGATGGGATGCAAATTGGGTACTGTGACGTTGTTGAGATTCCCATAATCTATGCATCGGTGTAAGGTACCATTGGCTTTATCCACAAAGAGTGTCAGAAATTTTCCCTCTCAGCTGCAAAGGAAGAATGTTTTAGGTCAAAATCAGCCAAAAAGGGGAGATGTCAGCCATTTACAAGTTTGCGATGATCCTTAGAGTGATATTGATAATAAAAACGATTATATTGACCAAAAGACACTGGTCAATTCTCAGTGGAACCCCGCTAATTGGGGTAACACAATTTTAAATACTACAAGGGCAAAATACACTAATTCGAGCAGTCAGATTCTTTTGACCACGCAGAAGACCCTGGGGTGTCTATTGGATGGTACTCCCCCAGCCACAACCAGGTCCCTTCAAGCACCTATGCAGGGACCACCCCCTTTTATAGGCGTGGTTGGGGTCCCCCTAAGGTGCAATAAATTTCTCAAACAGGGATTAGCTGAAGTTCATCAAAGCGTTACCCCATGGGTACATTTTGGCCAATAATAATTCACTTTCCATCATTCAGCTAAAATGAAGTGAGTATCCCAAGCTTCAATAGGCTACTTCCCCATATTTCCTAATTTGGACTAGTCTAAGCTATTCCAAACCAATCCTTGAATTCCCCTCAACCACAATACAATTTAAATACTGAACGGTCAGATGTTGAAGGGGATTGTTTTCTTTCCTTTATCACACTAATACTAAAATTTATAAAAACACAGTTGATATTTATTAGTGCTTTATAATTAATTTTATTTAAACTTTTGTGGAATCCAGTAGCGTAAGCACCAGCAAGCAGAAATCGACTGGATTCTACAAAGAGAAGTGGGGAACAT
Organism: Massospora cicadina; assembly: GCA_022478985.1. Classification (NCBI taxonomy): domain Eukaryota; kingdom Fungi; phylum Entomophthoromycota; class Entomophthoromycetes; order Entomophthorales; family Entomophthoraceae; genus Massospora; species Massospora cicadina. The sequence goes on along the minus strand of JAKSZP010007179.1, from coordinate 33,285 downwards.
GAGGGGGAGGTTCACTGAAAAATAGCGCAGTTGGCTAAATGCTCCTTAACCCACACATCTAAGGCCACTTCCTCCCATACAGTCAAATGATAAATTGGAGAAGATATAAGCACCAGATCAACTGTGAGCTTGAACTTGTAACTAAACTCTGAATGAGCTGGTAGTACATTGGCTGAAGCCGCATCAAACGAAGATTCCAACCAATCTAAACAGGAAGGTAATGGAACCTCCAAAGAGGGCTTAAGCAACGGAGCAAGACTGAGTGTGTGGATATTGGGCCAGTGGGGTAAATCGCCCTGAAAGTTTGCTTCAGCCAAAGGGACAACTAACTCATGACCATTCTTCAAAGTTAAGGACAATGTATTGTCTTTCAAGTTGGTTCTGACGTCAAACTTTTGCCACCACTCTACACCCAAAATGATGGGGGTCAAGAGGTTTTTATAGCTTGGAAGCGTTCAGCCAAGTGATATTTGCCAACTTGAGAATCCACTAACCCTAGAACCTTCAGCGTGTGAATACCCTGAAAATCCCCTCACCTAATCATACCACCTGGCAAGTAACTCAGCTCAAGGTAGTCAGCTAGGTCCTGTCAATAAAATTCTCAGAGGCTCTTTTATCCAACTAAATAGTCGTGCTGATTTTCCCTAAAGGGGATGAAAGGGTAGCAGTCAACAAAATATCCATAATGATCTTTATCCATTGCAGACAATGTCAAAACTTCACCAAATAAATCTTCTTCAGGCATAAGCATGCCCCCAGGGTACGTTTTACATCAAAAATGGAGAGGTATAGTTGGCTTCTCTTACTACTGAGGTCACATATCTCACCTTATCTTCAGCAGTAGCATAAACGTTTTGATATTGTAAAAGTAACTCCTTCTCCACCTCCTGGGTTCTGCGGATCATGATAGTGGTCAAGCGTGGGTTTTCTGGGGTGCTTTGGTATACTGAATTGGGGCTCATATCATATCCATAAGAAAAGATATTTGGCTCGTTTTTAGAAAGGGATAATCGTTATAAAACGCGTTTTAGCCACAAGCGACCCCATACCCATTTCAGCAGTGTTTTGTACATCGTTATCCATGGCCATCACCACCAGGCCCTTTGATGATGATCCTGCCTGGACCATCCGAATTTAGTGCCATAGAAAATTCAATTTTTTTGTAAATTTCATGAATTTCAGTGGAAAGTCAGGGAATAACGACTCCTGAATTGTGAAGCATCTGTATCCACCATATACAAGCAAAAAGGGTGGGCACTTCCCAGTCAGAGGTAGCAAGGATAACGCTGAAATGCTCCACCATTAGTAAAATGAGAAAACAGGTGTGATCCCCACTGCAGCTGTGACCAACAGCTGGAGCACCCAATTTGCATTTTTCTAAAGTCCCACATGTAAAATTCTTTGTACACGTAAAATAAAGTGGTTGGGCATCTAAAGTAAGGAGAGTGTCTATAACTCTCCAGTTTCCAGCAAGGTGGTGCGTAGTTCCACCACAACACCAGGGAACTTATCGTCAAGATTATGGTTTAAAGGGCACCGTGAAGGGCGCTAGAGCCAAAATAACACTGTGCAAGAGTGTATAACGTGGTGAATAGTGGTTGGAAACTAAGAAACAGGAACGCTTGGGTAGGCCCCACTGGGGAGTCCCTAACCAAGAGGATATCAGTGATAGAGGGTTTGGGGCCGCAGTTTGGAGAGAACCAAGGGGGCCCAACGGTGCACTTGATGTTGTAGTTACTTTAGTAAAAAGGGACAGACACCATTGTTAAAGACCTCCTCAAGGAGGTCTGCTCACAGGTTCACACTAGTAACCATAAATATAAAACAACTGTAAATGAACGGGGATCATTTTAAAGGAAAGATGACCAACGAGAAAGGTTGGTCTTGAGCAAAGATAATCAAGCTAATTTGGGGATTTTATTGATTGGTGAAAGCGGTACTAAGCCCTGGTGCACCAATATGCACACACTTCCATCTAACAGGGTAATGTACTTTGAAATTGACTGAACTCAAGTGATCAATTGAAGTTGAGGCCAACCAAAGTTAGAAATTTCATAAATTGAACGTGTTTCAAACCCCGTTCACTAAGTAACTGAATTGAACCGTCATTATATAAAAATTAGCACACCCATTTATAATGCCATTGCCAATACACATGGCTGGGCTACTCACACTTCCTCTGAACCAACCTGTGCTTACTGGCCTGCATCCAGCGCTGGTCCAAGGTGTGCCTTAAGTCAAAAAGGTCCTGAAGCTTAACCTACTTGGACTCTTGGCGCCCATCCTTGTCCTGGCAATTGACCCCTTCAATAAAATCATGGAACACGACATTATGGAGAATCTTTGACAACGAGACTTAACCAAAAGGAGAGATGATCAACGTAGGTTTACAGTGATGAGCTTTTCAGTTGGAGGTCTATTTTAGTTATTGTGATATTTATTGATTCTATAGGACTCTTGAGCTAGCTGCTTTATGGAAAGGACCTTACATTGTGTTTGAACAGGCTGTAACTGAAGCCTATACTATTTAAAGCTTATTTGATGGAAGTTTAGTTAATTAAGTTCACACCAAAATTCTATGACCTTATCATGAGACCAACAACCATCCTATTGAATATCAAATGGTAAACTAAGTTAAAGAGGGTTAGTGTTGGATAATTGCTGAATTGATTTCCTGTTCTACAAACCAAAAATCATGATACAATGCCAATTACTTCTATTTAATTTTTACTCGTATTGGGATTTAAGGTATTCAAATAAAATGTCACCCTATTCAACTTCTTATTTCAATATCAACTTCCCCTTTATATTCGCTATTTTACTAAATTTAATGATCTTCATCACGTGGGACCTAATAGATCTTGAATAAGTGGTTTACTTATAAGTTTTCTTGATTACTCTAAATAAAGGATTAAATATTGTTAAGTTTATTATTTACTTGTTAGAAACGTATTGCTAGATATATATACCAAATATTAATTTAGTCTACTGCATAGATTTTTATACAACAAGCAAAGAAGTTGAATTACACTAATTATTGACCTGTGCACATAGGCATAAAGAGACCTTGTAATAAACCACCCATATTACTTATTTAGGTCCACGCCAGGCTTTGAAAGTTTCCTATATCTTGTCTTAGTAAGAGGTATTGTTGAAGAAAGCTCATTGGTTAGGATTGATTCTTCACTCTTAGAAGGACCTTCTGCATGATCAGCAATTTATACAAAGCACCAAAATTGGAGAAATTTGTAAATACTTTTTTTAGTACTAGATGGTCCCAACCCGAGGGGGAGAGAAATTTGTAAATACTTACAAAGACTAAGACCAAATTATTGCCGCCAATGAAAACTGCACTAATTATATATCCTATATCAATTGAGGCCTATTAGAGCTTCTGAAGATCAAGCTAAATCAATAGCTGATGATGATTAAATAATATGATGCTTGATTCTATGTTGAGGATAACCAAGTCTCAACAAACAAGCATTTTCAGCAATGGAATATTAGTAAAATAAGTAAAATGTACTTAGAAAAAAAAACCAGCGGCACCTGAAGAGTCACAAGTGCCACTAGAGTCATGTGTATCACAGGAGTAGTTAAAGGCACTAATAATAGACCATGGAACCACAGTACAAATTAATATCTAGGGAAGAGAATTATGTATAATCTGGGATTATAATTTGCTGACCCTCATAGTGAAGCACACCACATGCCTCCTTGACAATAATTAAACCTTTTCCTACCTTCTGCTTCACTCAGCCAATGCCACCACTCCCATTTTGTCCACTCTTATGCATGTCCTCAGGTTCACGCCAGAAGGGAAACCCCCAACCCCTTTCCCCAGCTGATATGGCCGCTTAGGCTTGCCTCCGTGGTGCTGTACTGGTTTTTTATTTCAGTTTTATTTGGCACCACTGCAAATAAAAAATACATGGACGCCCCTCTCATGGGTTGGGCCACTAATAATAAAAATATACTGATCTTGAAGCCAAGAGGAGAATCCAGATAAAATGCTGAGATGCAAATACATATTATTATCAACTAAGAATCTAATATCTTAACCCAAATGTTGCACCATTCAATAGATATTTCACTTTAATATCTAAATAAACAGACCTTATATTAAAAAGATATCCTTTGGAGGGTAGCTTAGTATTCCTTCATATTTGTTTACAAATGTATAACTTGTGAAGAGTTACCATAAGAGGTTCAGGACTTAGTTTGATTATTATGTAGAAGCTCAAAATAGCCCTGGTGTGATTAAGAGAAGACATTGCCAAGAAAATTCAAGGTTCAAACTAAGAGCAACGATCTTGGATCATGAGTAAAAGTCCTATACTAAATAAGATCACGGCCTTCAATTTCCTGATGGTGCACTCTGTAATGGACGGGTTCTCTCCAGTAATGGACAAAGTTATAGTGTAAATACCCAGATGATTGTCCATAAAAAAGAATGTATCTCAGAAAGGATCTTAATTAAGTGCATATGACAACTATTGTGGGTATACAGTTTCTAGGATATGGGTTAGAGCTATGGTTTAATACAACAGTGCTCTTTGTTTCTAGGAGCAATCAAATAGAATAGTTACCAAACAATTGAGTTCAGTATCCTGATCTATGTAGTGATAATACATCTGTGATATTTTATCTGGTAAAGTTAGAGTATTAGTTAAAGCTGACTGAATTTTGACTAGTTATTGCTAGACTTGCTTAAGAACTTAAAATTAATGTAGGCAATATCCCCAATTTTGTATATCTATGTGCAAGGAAATAATCAATTAACTTGTTTATGTTTAATTAATCATTTTTATTACTTTTTGAGTGATATACATTTTTTGTAATTATTTTAGAAATTTTTTAATTGTTTTGGGTAATCTTATAAATAGTTTTAACAATTACACCAATTTCCAAAGCCTACTTATAGGGTGAATCACATCTTTAAAAGGAGGCTAAGTAATTTTAAAAAATGGCATTAAATTTAGAACCCTAATTAGTTGGGTTAATTTATGTGATTTATACCAATTTCTCCTCTATTTTGATAAATAACTTAATTTTGAACCATATTTTAAGAGTAAACCTTCCATTCCTTCTACTTAAATATTAAATAAATTAATTGATGGTTATTTTATTGCTTTATCTCTGTAGGATCCACTGATGGATGCCACAAATATTTTGTTAAAGTGAGAATTTTACTTTTTGATATAAAAGTAATAAATAGCACTTTGTTAAAGCTTTATAAGTTTTTTATTGTTTAAGTAGGGCAAACCCAAAGAAGGTCCTTTTCTCAATACTAGTATTTCCTATTTAAATTAGTTCAAATTTCGAGACCATGGGTATTTGAGGCAAAAGTATATAAAGCTGAGTCATCTGAATTAGGAAATATAGGCTTTTGGCCTATCAGATCAAAGATAAATATTTTGAGGCAAAACTGACCCATGTGGTAATGATTTGATAAATTGTACCCAATCACCAGCGGGTAAAATCTTCTCACCTTGGCGGTGGTCAGACTCATGTGGTAATGATTGATTAATTTGCACCCTATCATTGTCAAGTAATATCTTCTCAACTTGGAGGTGATCAGACTTGTGTGGTAACGAACACCCCAAATTTGGTTGAGAAGTCAGAGTAATCCTATTATTAGTTATTACCTTTTTAAGCCTTTTTTTATAACCCATATTTTTCTGATAGTTTATATTCCACCGAGAATCCGCCAAGGTCTTTTTGCTGAGGGTACTCATATAATTGATAACCACAATATTATTTGAAGATTGGGCAGGTGATGGGCCAATCATAGTAGCAGATTTGGGGGCACTCATACCTCCAACATTCTTTTTCTTTTTTGTAAGAAGGAGATTGTCTGACAATCTCAACTAATAAGTTTAGATAATTCAGCTTTGGCTATGACAGATCTCCTGAAAGTATAAACAGGCTAAAATTTAATATCAATTTAGGTGCTAAATCATATGGTTGTAAAATTTCCATTATCCTTTGCTAGGATAATGTGATGGTCAGGTCTATCCTGCACCATCACATCATGCCCTTTGAGATAAAGCCTCTTAATTTTATCTGGACAATGGCATCAATTGCTGACAGGTTTTCATATGGATTCTTCAATAAGATAGTTTTTCCATTTACAAACATATTTTGCGCTGTCTATGTACTAATTTGCTGTCCATATTTTTTATTGACTCATAATCTTAAGTTTTAAAGTTTTCAAGTTGCATATAGAAGGGTTTCTATGAAGGATGGCCTTTAAATACATTGAGTTTGGACTTGTGGATTGTGGAGTGCGCTCTTAATCCTTCTGGTATTAATAGTTCAAATAACACTGAGTATACTTGGTTGACTACCTCATATGAGCCATTAGGAAAGCCCAACCTTGTTGTGTGTAGCCTTTGTATAGAAATTTAAGAGTGGATTAGTAAATATCTTTCCAATGTTATCCCAGAAATGTCCTGTCTTTTCTAGTCAACTTTTCTTTCAGGATACCTACTGTGAAATCTAAACTTGATTCAGAATTTGTGTAGTCTCTTTAGAAAATCCTGGTGATTTCATCTGCAGAGGAGTTTTGTTCTCCTATGGAGGGATCTTAAGGATTTGTATTATACTTGTGTTTGGCATTGAAAGTAGAAATTTCAGTTGATTCATGGACAAAGTTGTTGCATGGATATTGCTAACTTAATCAATCCTTCTAGCCTGTTTAATGACATGATGCATAGCAACAAATATTTTTAAGAACCTGATCTACACTCTTTTTCTGTCCGTCTGATTATGGATCATACACATATGATCTACAAGGCTTTATTTGTATAATTGCAAAATAGCTGCCCCAGAACTTGGATATAAACTGGAGTCCACAATCAGATATGATTTTCTCTGTCACTCCATGTCATAAAGAAAATGTTAGGTGTTTCAGGATGCAAAAGCTTTATTAAGCATTTGTTTCCCTTGGATAATTCAATAATTCCTGCTTATTATCAAAAGGTAGCAGATATGTAAGTTGGCTAAATCGCCTCGCCTGTCTCCTTAATAGGATTCCATATTTGTGCTAATTCACGTTGTAGATGGTTATTACTATCCCAAGTATATACTAAAGCAGTCACCTCATCTAATTGGTTCTTGTTTCCCTAAACCAAGTGGCAAAAATAGATAGGTGTAATATGTAGTGGTTTCTATTTTTGCATGAGTATCATGAACAGGAACTTAAAATGTAGGTTGCTTAGGACCATTCTGTAAGTCCTGAGGAACGTCCCCTGGGCGTTGATTGGGCCATTTTCCCATTCCAAAGTAAGAAGGTACCAAAGAGGGTAGCTGTACCCCTCGTTACCCAGGGCGATCTCGCCCACATGGTAGATGAGCGCTGGGTAACAGCTCTTCCACTTTGGATCCCTCCCCCAGTGCTCGCACTCACCTTGGCCAAACTGGTACAGTTAATCAGGAAAATCTGCACTGAGATCACCAAAATGAAATTGATTGGTCCAAAATTAAGTGGTAATCAGTCAGATTTTTGGAATCAAGTGGTTAAAAAGGGGTGAAGACTGATTCATCAGCTGGAATCACTGACAGTTTTGACTCAGCTAACACATGATTGTAAAAATCAACCCCCTCCCAAAATCGGTGGGGATCATCCCCAATGGGCGGGTAATAGCATTGGACACCATTGATGAGGGTTTGAAGCTCCCTTCTGGCAAATCAGGCATTGTGGCTGATGCAACGCTTTTGACTGAATGAATAGCCCAGTGACCTGGAACAAACAGGCAGGTTGGGCATCCTGAACCCATTCTCAACCAATTGGGACCGCCCCTACATGGGGTGGCCTTGGGGGATTCCCGCTACTTGTCAGGCCAAACGCCATTGCGCCAACTGTTAGAAACATAGCTGAGCCTTGATTTGCACATTTGAGGTCAAACTTACAGTGACTCAGCCTGCCGCTGTATTTTTTGATGTCAGTTCCCAGTGAACTTATCTGCTCCCTTTCCTGAAAAATTCGCCAGTTAGGTCAAAATTGAGGGTCTTGATATAAACTTGTCCCTGCATCAATCAAAAACTATTTAATCAGTATTGAACTGAGAAAATTGTTGGTTGATTTTCTTTACTTACCTTTGCAATAAAATTTTGCCTCAAAAAACCAATCAATTTTGATTTTATTGATTCCCTTATGGCTGCATACCTGATGGCTTTTCACTGGTGGCCCATTGGTCTGTATACAGGATGGGCTTACTGGTACTCCTGGTCACTATGGCCCCCACCATCGTAGACTGTATTCAGCAAGCTTGATACTTCTGGCAATTTAACCCTGTCATTATGAACTTTCGTCAACAATATACTGGGATCTTATTGCCTTATATCCACCATCTTCAAGCAAGGATCCGCCCCCTTGTCACCCCAGTTGAGTTAACCCCACTGTTGGTTACCTTGCTGAAACCATACCTGTGGTCCCACCCCTGCAGAAAGACCTTCAGGGTCTGGGGCGGCCTCAATTTAGTTCATTATAAGGATGATATTCACTATTATCTTACACCAATGATTTATCAATTCCCAATACCCAGCTCCATACAACGTCATTCAGACAGCAATGCCTCTGGCATTCTGGCTTGCTTTTTTTGGTGCTTATGCATCCCAACTGGCAGGCTGGTCTAAACTTCTTCTGCCATTTCCATGACATAATCTACCAACCATTGTTTCCAGCCACAGTCACCCTGCTCTTTAAGGTGAGCGTTTCAGTGGTCACCCTTTACCAAATGATTGTGCAATCAGTAGCCTGCTTTTTGTTGTTTTTTAGTCACTTGCTGATGTCAGGAATAGCATCCGCTTCACCTTGGAGAAATTTCTTCAGACAGACCAAGCTGCGCGGATTGCTACTCCTCCCCTCCAAATAGCCCAGAAGGAAGTACGCGTGTTCCTTCCTGTGAGATAGCCAATCAAGTTCTTGACGCCCTCGCCAAGGTGCAAATGTTTTTGGCAATTGCTCTTAATAACGCTTTCACGTTATCTCATGCCCAACAAGTGGTCACATTATTGGATGCTGTGGAAGGGGACTCCTGTCGTTGGGTTAGAGGCCTTCTGAGCTCTTCCTCACAAACAGGAGACCCCACTCCACTGATGGCTGTCATATTGGCTGCCTTGAAACCCCCTGTGTCACGCTTGGACCACCTATTCAGATTTCTCTATACCATGGCCAAATCTCCTAGCTTGGTTTCTTTGATCTCTACCTTCCGTGAACTGGCTCCCATGCTGACCCTCTTAATGATATGCTTCAGGCAGTCTTTAGATCAGGCTTGGATTCAGTTTCTGCTCATCATGAGGTCCAGTCCACCGTACAAGGAACAGTAGATCAAATATGTGCCACCGCGACTACTATTAATGCCTTCCCCCACCATGCTTCACGCTATCAAAAGGAAATTTTATGATAGAATTACCCAACAAAGACGCGGACGGAGTGTCTACCTTTGAACCAGCGATGGACCTGGCTGCCAATCCTGTCGTGACTCCTGTGTCCGAGTTGGCTGACTCTGATTCACCTTTAAATGAATCTGTAAAAGCTCAGATGGAGGAAGTCAGCTCCCTTGCCCTCATACTTCCAATTTTTGCTCCAGCAAAAGCCCCCAACCTTTTCTCTGATTTGCCAGTTATTTCTTCAGTTGCAACAGAAATGGTTGAACCTTCCAATAAACAAAACATCGCTTATTTCTTATTGCCTATGAAGATTAGTTTCAGTTCACACCATGTCTCCTTTGAGGCACTGGTGGATACTGGGGCTGCTGGAAACTTCATAAGTGTCAAGTTGGCCCAACAATTAGAACTGGACATGGACGCAGGTCCCTTGGTGATGGTAGCTTCTTCTGTCTCCCAGAGCTTGTATGTCATCAATCGGCCAGTACCTTTTTTGGTATACCAAATTAGCTTCTGCAATCATTTCTCTGCTATGCCAAACTTGGTGTTTCTGGTAATCTTAGGAGTGGGATGGTGGCGCTGACAACATCTCAAGGTTCATCTGGAGTCTAATATGTTTTCATTCATCAATGATCAACTGGAGGGAGAATTCCCTCTGATTGACACTCTTAAGAAAACACAAGGCCGCAGTTCTATTACTTCCCTCGTCACTCCTGAGGGCATACCAGCAATTTTCCTGAAAGTTTAATGCGCTATCAAAGCATCTTCGACTCTGAAAAGGCAGATCATCTGCCTCCTCACACTAGGTTTGACTGTGGATTCTGAATGACCAGGAGTTTGTCAATATCAACTGTCCGATTTATCCCCATACAGCGGAGGAGGAAATTGCGCTCAACACTTGGTTGGACGATATGATGAAAAAAGGGTGGCTGTTTAAGGAGACCTCATCAGTCGCATCCCCCTATTGTATTTGCAAAAAAAGCTGATGGTTCCCTCCATCCCTGTGTGGATTACAGCCATTTAAACAAAGTAATGGTTTCCAAAATCTACCCCTGCCTCTGGAGCAGACGATCAGCCAGGAATTCGCCATTCCCATGTGCTCTCTAAGCTGGATCTAGTTAATGATTTTAACCTGATTTGGATAATAAAAGGGCAAGAATGGTTAACAGCGATATGGATGAAGTGAGGTATTTTCCAATTCCGCGTGATGCCCTTTGGGCTGAAGAATGCTCCCACTATGTTTCAACGTATGATTGACAATGTACTGGGTGACCTCCAATTTACTTGCGCAGTTGCATATATTGACGACATTATGGTTCACTCCCCAACTCCTAAACAACACGCTACTGACTTGGAAGCAGTTGTAGCCACCTTGCATAAGGCAGGCTTGTTCGTCAAGCCTTCCAAGTGTGAGTTCTATAAGGAGGAGGTTACCTTTCTCAGGAATCTCATCCTTAAAGATGGCTATGCAATCCCTCCCAATAAGTTGGACGCTATCTGAGAATGGCCAACCCCAACTACCCAGAAACAATTACGGAGTTTCTTGGGAACCATCATTTTCTTTAAAAATTTCCCTGGAACTTTCCCAGCTTGCTGCACCACTCCACCCCTTACAGGGAAGAACGCACCATTTCACTGGACGCCCAAATGCCAACAGGCGTTCAAATTGATCAGAGAGGTGTTTGTGTCCCCTCCCATTTTGAAACACACTGATCCAGCCAAGCTGTATATTGTTGCATGTGACTCCTCATTGGTAGCAGTGGAAGGCAGTGTTGCTTCAAGAGCACGATGGCTTGGAACACCTGGTTGCCTATTTTTCCCGGAAGTTCACCTCTATGGAGCAGCCTTGGGCCATCTATGACAAGGAGTTGGCAGCCATAGCATGGGCATTAACTCATTGGAGATATTTGTTAAAGGGTGCTCAACATGAGTTAACGGTTTGCACAGATCACCAGGCTCTCTTGTATTTTTGAAAGCCCCAAAAATTGGTGCACCGGCAAGCCTGAACCTATCAGGACCTGTGCAGTTTTTTAAATACAAATTTATAAAAGGTGCGCTCAACGTGCTTCCTGATTTTCTCAGCCGCAGCCCTGCCCACTGTTCCTTGACCTGGAAGAAGTGGATTCCATTACCATGATTCCTGTTGCCCAAATCCTGCTGATTGTCCCCCCTGTCATTTCTTCTGTAACTTTGGCTCCTGACGCCCCGCTAGTTGCTCAGGTCTTAGCCAATCAAATGGCCTGCCCTGAGGGCTTATAGTTGGTTGAGCAGTTGTCTCACCAGAATCATAAAAAACTCCTATACTACTTGGAGGAGGGTCTCATTTATTTTCAGTCATGCATCTGGGTTCCTCCATCCTTCAGAGCCGAGGTATTCTGTGAACATCATGAACCCCACAGTCAGCCATCCTGGCAATAAGAAATGCATCGACTTGACCAAGTGGACCTATATTTTGCACGTTTGACAAAAGAAGTTCCATCCTGGATCGCCGATTGTTTTACTTGTGCTCAGGCTAAGTTGGACTGCTCCAGTAGAAATGGCCTTTTACTCTCCTTACAGAAGGCGGAGGGTCCATGGACATTGGTGTCCATGCACTTCATTTTCAAACTCCCCTGTTCTAATGGGTTCACAACGGTGATGGTGGTGGTAGATCATTTCACTAAATTTTCCCTCTTTATTCCTTGTACTTCCATGATTACATCAGAGGAAACCGCCTGCCTTTTTGTACGCCATGTGTTCTCAATGTTTGGTCTCCCACAGGAGATCATCAGTGACCGTGGTTCACAGTTCACAGCGAAGTTTTTGGAGTGAACTCCTATATATCCTAAAAATATCCCCCTGTCATTCCACAGAGTATCATCCCCAGTACAATGGACAGACCAAACCAGTTAACCAAGTCCTTGAACAGTACCTGCGTTGCTATGCTGCAGCCGCACAGGACACCTGGGCCAATGACCTTCCCCTCGCTCAATTCGCTTATAACAATGGGACTCACGTGTCCATGGGGTTTTCTCCCTATGTAACAACGTTGGGTTATAATCCGTTATTTTTGGTTGGACCTTGCTTGTGGCCCGAAATTCAGGCTGCCACAGATCACGCTGAACATATTAGGTCAACTCAATCCTTAGTGTGGGAACACCTCACCAAAGCCATTAATGACTACAAGCAGTTCACAGATCATAAGCAGCTTCTGGGTCATGATCTAATGGTGGGCTCATATGTTATGCTCAATACCCGTCATTTACAATTACAAGCCCCTTCCCATAAGTTTGCAAGTAAATGTTCAGGCCCCCCATTTGGTGGAGGAGGTCTTGGGCAACGGTGCGTTCTGGTTGAAGCTCCCAACTCATTGGAAACAGCACCCCGTCTTCCATGTTTCCCAGCTGTCACCCTTCAAGGGTACGGTTCCCACAGAACTTGAACTAATCATCATCAAGAATGGGGAAGAGGCTGAGGGAGAGAATATCCTGGCATCCCACAAATCCCGACGGTCTGTTCAATATCTCATGGCTTGGAAAGGGTATCAGACCTACGAGAACAGTTAGGTCAAATTGTGCAATTGTGTGAACTGTATGGAACTGGTCAAAGCGTTCCACGAATTCCACCCTGAAGCTCCTCGCCCCTCCCCCCAATAAAAGTCACAACAGTTATGGCAATCAAGTTACCCAAGGTGCATAAGAATGTGTCCCTCGGCAAGTTTCCTGGCAGTGGTGCCCTTCCTCTGAAAAAAAGAAATGTAATGTAGGTCCCAGGGAAAGTCCACTGGGCATTGATCAGGCCATTTTCCCATTCCAAAGTAAGAAGGTACCAAAGAGGGTGGCTGTACCCCTCATTACCCAGGGTGATCTCGCCCACGTGGTAGATAAGTGTTGGGTAACACTCTTCCACTTTGGATCCCTCTCCCAGTGCCCACACTCACCTCATCAGAACTAGTATAGTTAATCAGGAAATCTGCGCCAAGGTTGCCAAAATGAAATTGATCAGTCCAAAAGTGAGTGGTAATCAGCCTGATGTTCAGATTCCAAGTGGTCAAAAAGGAATCAAGACTGATTCATCAGCCGGAATTTCTGACAGTTTCAATTCAGCTGACACTATGATCATAAAAATTAACCCCCTCCCAAAATCGTCAGGGATCATCCCTGATGGGCAGGTAATAGCATCGGACACCAGCAACAAGGATTTGAAGCTCCCTTTTGGCAAATCGGGCATTGTGGCTGATGCAGCGCTTTTGACTGAATGAATAGCCCAGTGACTTGGAACAAACAGGCAGGTTGGGCATCCCAAACCCATTCCCAACCAATTGGGACCGCCCCTATGTGGGGTAGCCTTGGGGGATTCCCGCTGCTTGTCAAGCCAAATGCCATCACGCCAACTGTTAGAAACATAGCTGAGCCTCAGTTTGGACATTCAAGGTTAAACTGACAGTGACCCGGCCTGCCACCAACTTCTTCAATGTCAGTTCCCAGCGAACTTATCCGCCCCATTCCAGAACAATTTGCCAGTTAGGTTGAAATTGAGGGTCTTGATCCCAGCTTATCCCTGCATCAATCGACTACTAAATAAACAAGATTGCACTGAGAAAATTGTTGGTTGATTTTCTTTACTTTCCTTTGCAATAAAATTTTGCCTCAAAAAACCAATCAATTTTGATCTTATTGATTCCCTTCTGGCCGCATTCCTGATGGCTTTTCCCTGGTGGCCCATCAGTCCATATACTGGATGGGCTCTACTGGTACTCCTGGTCACTATGACCCCACCATCATAGTCTTGATTCAGCAAGCTAGATACTTCTGGCAATTTAACCCTGTTGTTATGAACTTTTGTCAACAATATACTGGGATCTTGTGGCCTTATATCCACCATCTTCAAGCAAGGATCCGCCCCCTTGTCACCCCAGTTGAGCTAACCCCACTGTTGATGATCTTGCTAAAACCATACCTGTGGTCCCACCCCCTGCAGCAAGACCTTCAGGGTCTGGGGCGGCCTCATTTTGTTCGTTCTCAGGATGATATTTACTATTATCTTACACTAACGATTTATCATTTCTCAATGCCTGGCTCCATACAACTTCATTTGGGCGGCAATGCCTCTGGCATTCTGCCTTGCTTTTTGGGTGCTTATGCATCCTGACTGGCAGGCCGGTCTAAACTTCTTCTGCTGTTTCCATGACACATTCTGGACAGATCCATTTGAGGTTCTATTTTTGTACCTAAAAGTCCTTTTTTGAGCCCTTGGGATGTTCTGTTTATTATTTCTTAGTGATATAAAGGTTTAGACTCACTACTGTGTAAGTCCTTTCCTTTTTCGTTCTTATACCCCTTTGCTTACATTAATTCCAATTTGGTTTTTATAAAATTAAGTTGGCGGTCCACAACTTATACTGCATCCTATCTCCCCCTCTTTATTATCAGCTAGTAGTATCCTTTAAGGGATGAAAGAAGGTCTGGTTGTAAGTTTTGTAAAACATCTACAGTAGCAATGTAGGAGTAGCCTTGGCTTCCCAGGACAGAGGATGGATAAAATGTGCTTATAACCCACTAAACTTCCACTGGAATTCATTAACAGTGATGAACAGGTTGTTTTTTGGCCCTCATTGGGACAAGAAGCTTAGTCAATCTGTTGGAGACATTCATCACTACTATTTGGTAAAGTCTTTTGTTTGTCTTTGAGAGTCCTAACCCAGGTTGTATATTTATCTAGTAACTCCTTTAACATTTATGCAATTTGACCAGCAAATGTTAATTTCCTACCCATTATCATATAAGAAACCTTATAACAAGCCCTGAAAAATAACTTTATCTCTTTCAATGCCATTGTTTCTAAGTGTAGTTAGCAGAAAATTTTTTATTGAAGCGGTCTTATTATTAACAGGTACCTACAATTACCATTATCATCCAATAAATTTCTCACAAAATGAATAACATTGCAAAGATGATCATAAGAATGGTGGTAGGATTCTGATACCAGGTGGGTACAGGCGGCTGAACAGTCAATCTCTTAGCATTCCAAGAGGACCAAAATGTGAGTGAATACTGAGTAATTTAATGGACAGCTTCTCTCCAGTAATTTAAAAAGGTATTGGGTAGAATTAATCAGTGATTTTCCATAAGAGAAATTACCCCAGAAAGGATTCTGCTTATCTACATATCACTAGTATATGGGTGAATAATTCCTTAGATAATGGTTAAAGCTATGCTTAACCATAACAGTGCTCTTTATCTCCAGGATCAGGCAAAGAAGAGGCAACCAAAGGACTGAGTTCAGTGTCCTGATCATATAGTGAGAATTCATCATTGATAGTTTATCTAGTAACTTAAATTTATAGTTAGCTGAATGAATTTTTAGCTAAATTTAATCTAACTCTGCATAAAAACCCAGAATTGTGTTAGGAAATAGCTCCAACTCTGTAAATATATTTGCAAAGGAAATTCAATAAACTTAATAAAGTCTAAATGATTAACTCAAAATTCTGTTTTGAGGGTTTTTTTATTATTTATTATTTTTTATGTTTTTTAATTGTTTAAGATATTTTTATTTTTGTCAATAATTGAAATATCCAAAGCCTATTTATAAGCTTGATCCAATACTAGAAAGATAGGCTGGTTCAACTTTTGTAATTTGTATTGATTTTCTAGATTTCTTATATATTTGAGTTGGTTTATGCAGTTTGGACCAATTTCTCCATTATTTTGATAACTAACTCGATTTTGGACTCTTTTTTATAGAGTAACCCTTCCATTCCTTCTGCTTGGGCGCTCCATTCATTATTTTGCCATTATCTGAGAGCTTTATTTCAATTGAAAATAAAAATTGATGAGTCTTGGATTAAACAGATCCCCCAAAAGTATAAAAAAGTTAGGATAGAATGTCAATTAGGATGCCAATTTTGTACATCTTGTAAAACTTCCATTATCCCTAATTAGAACAATGTGATGGTCAAGAATACCATGTACCGTTCACACCCTGTAAAAAATAGATAACTTATCACCTCCATCCCATACCATGCATCAGGATCATATGAGTGAGATGGTCAGAACCAAATTAAGAACACATAATGGCTGTTAGATTATTTAGGCCAATTCTTAGAATTCAGCTTTAAATTGGTTGAACTCTAAGGCCCTCAAAGCTGGATTTGGAGTTGATCAATAGGTAATAGAGTGGGCGGGAAAATTGGATCCCCTTATGGAAGGCAAATATATAAAATTAACAAGTTGATACTCTGTCCTGACTTGGGATAAAGAGAATAGAGTGATATCCTCAGAATAAACAGACGTTTGTGGCCCTGGACAACGCATTGTCACTTTAAGAATTAACAGTCCTTGGAGCAATTATTTACTATTATAAAAATTTAATGTAAAAGAGAAGAGGAGTGGATAGCATAGCTAGGTGGTTCCTGCTCCATTCCGGTTTGTATTTTAGTTGAAACAGGTTTGAAACCAGAACAGGCTAAAAAACTTGGCATGGTATATTAGTCCCAAGGTCAACCCAACTTGTTTACTTTTATCATGTAAAAGAGAACTTGAACCTGTTGTTTATTTAGAATATCTTGACCGTTCTATAGGGTCAATTGAAATACTACATAAATTGCTAAAACAACACAGTTGATCAGATTAGATATCAAATGAGATCAACTCATCAAAGATCAAACTGATATAGTTCAACCAATTGATAATAAATATCACAAAAGATAATATAGAATACTAAGCGTCAGTCTTAATTACCTGAGACTTGGCCTAAAGTGCTGTCATGAGTTTGACCCATGATAAGACTTAACCAAATAGGGGTTAAATCTTGACACCTATTATCTGGATCAAATTTGGTAAGAGAGATACAATATATAAATATAGAAATAAAGTTAATGCATACATAAATTTTTAATTTGGCTTTTGACTTCATTTATATAATGCCTTAATAGCGTGATGGTGTTATCTTACATTACATTAAGTATGTATATCACTTGGCTAATATAAATGATGCGCAAGTAATTGTTCTAGAACCTTTTTTAACTTTCACAAGAATCATGAGTCATTCTGAAATAATGTTTTATTTCTTTTAAGTTAGTTTACAACATAATCTCTTTTAAAAAAAATCTTTAACTCTTATAAGAAGTCAAGTTAAGATAGAGCATGGTGATGTTCACTATAATGCCATATGATAATATTTCTTAGTCTATTAATAAGATATTAAAATTATGTTAGTCAATCTTTCAAAGATGATCATTACTATTTATTATCCATTATTTAAGATTCAGTAACCCTTTTTAGAGTTGCAACAATAAGTTTTATCCAGAGATGAAGTCATTAATGGAAAACTCCTCAAAAATAAATCAATTAAAGAATAATTTGTAGTCATAGAATACAGAAAAAATACGCCTAACAAAATAAAAAAGGAGAGGATTAAAGACCAAAGGTGTAACAAAGTCTGGATAAGGAATTATAGACACTAGTGGTAAGTGGTCAAAATAAAGATAGGGATTTTTGTTCTAATATGATAAGATGTTAAAAACAGATTACTCTTAGCAGAATGATAAGGTAATCTTTATTTTTTTAACACCCTGTATCTATCAGATAAGGAAATGCGCCTGATGGTTTGGCACTCACATCAAATTAAACAATTTTGGTCAATTTTTCCTAATTTTTACTTTTTATAATTTTATTACTATGATATATTAATAATTGCAAACGCGCCCTGTTAGATTATTTTTAATTGACATTTGTTACCAATATTAGTCAATCTAAATTATGATGTCAGGTTAAGACTAGCCTTGACTATGAGATTACTACTTTCCTAAAAAACTCTTAGTATTGCATGCTTTTAGTATGATGCATATTATTGGAACCAATAAATTGGTCTTTGCAGGACAGCATGGGTTAGGCAAGCATAAGAGTGAGAAAAAGATGATAAGTGGCGCTAACAATATATGCCTGAAGTTTAAAAATGGAAAAACTGCCATGAGATATGAGCTTTTCATGGACAGATGATTTTTAAGGTGAGTGTGGCACAACGATTAGACTTTACATAAAGGGCATTAAGTCAGGTGGTGCCTACTACCGCTTTTCATATGAAAAAGGACAATTTTCTAAGTAAAAACTTCCAAATACACGCCTACTTTGATCCACACACAGTCTAGTGCCTTATATTTTAAAAAGATTAGCTCTTATGTATAAAATCCATTAAAAATACTTCCAAAATAACAAAACTGCTCCTAGTAATCTCCCCCTAATGCCGCAAATTTTCCCAAATTCCCTAATTTAAAATCCAGAAACTGTTTTTATATTAAATTTTGTGGAAGATTTTCGAATTTACTATATTTTCTAGTTTCCTAACCCCTGATAATAACTCTCCCTTTTCCCATTTCCCTGATATTTTTTCCAATTTTCTGATTTTGATGTCAAATAAATCCTCAGATCTCTGAAAGTGAAATATGACCCAGTTTGTAAAAGTTTAAACTTTTTGAAAAGATATATTGGGAGCAACTAATAAAGGCGTGCCCATTATCTCTCACAACCCCAGTTCTTGTGACAATTTTCAAACCCTTTCTTTTCAAATCACTAGCTTGGGAATGCCATGCAACTGGATAAGATACCTAAGAGCTGAAGTTTCCAAGAACAGCGCTAACTGTAATCCCCACTTACCTTTATATCTAGGCCAGTACTCTCACAGGTAAGAGCAAAGTCCTATTTTGTTTTAGGTCTTCACTTAGTTTTAATATAAACATTTTCCCTTATGTCCTTTTATTATTTGTCATTTTTTAAGCATTTCTGTGCATCATGGCGTGAATTGCGCCATTTTGATGCATACATTAAGACTACTTTACCTCATTGACTAAAGGGCTTTGGGTTGTACTGACATCAGTTTATTGGTTTCTCTGGGGTTTATTGAAAACTGGTGATACATGACCAGAGCCAAATTGGGTTCCCAAATTCTTGCATGATAAAACAGTTTTGTTTAATTATTCTTCTGCAGCGCAGCTTGAATCTTTCAATATCACTCTTCCTGTCCTCCTAACCCTTTTTTAAGTTTGTGTGTTCTTTTGGGTTGGGTTGTCTCTTTGTGCTTTTCTATGGTCACCCAACAAAAACCTTTGCTTGGCATGATTTTGTGATTTCCCAAAGATGCGTAAGTCATAAAACTTGTCACAACTCGTCATTCACCTCAGGTTATGCCCATGTAAATGATATATAATAAGTTGGAATGTCTTATGATTAGTATATTCCCACCACCCATGCAGCATCGCTTTTTCCCCTCCAGAAAAAAATTAAGTTAGTTGCTATGGCCTCTTTAGCCTATGATGGGGCTTACAAACCCCTAACCACAATTGATTGTTTCCCACGCCTTCATTGCTATTTTTAGAAAATTAAAGCTCAGCGAGGAAATCTCTTTCTGCTAAGCATCACTTTTTGAAAATCAATTCAGCCTGAATTTTAGCTCCACTAAAGAGATTTACGAAAACTATTAGCAAATATGGCGGGAAACCCCGCAAAAGAACCCGCAGGCTATGCCAAACGAGCCAGCACCACCCTCAAATGAAGCAACCCTCGGTTACCCACCTCAGGGTCAACCAGAATCACCCGCTCTCAAGCAGCAGCCATGAAAGCAGGCACCACCCCCCAACCTGGAGCTACTCCAACTAGCGCCAGTTCACCTGATCGCACTTCTGCAACCTGCACGCCTAACAGCTCTGTGTGCGCTGCCTCCCACCAGCCCGCTGGGCCCCCTCCAACCAAGGAGGCCATCACCCACGCTGTTTTAATGGCGCCTGCTCAGTTGAATGCAACTCAGCCCATCCAGACATTCACCTCCCCCATTGTGTCAGCTAATTCAGCCCCATCTATTATTGCTGACGCCGTGTTTCTGGCTCCCTCCATGAGGGGCGATACCCAGCTACCTGGCCCCCAAATCCTCAGATGTAAGGTTGGATTAGCCGCACATTCTGGTTCACTAAGCACCAAATTGGGACAATCTACTTTCCCAATGAGGATTCAAATGGTTCGGATTTTGGAACTTCACACCAGTTCCAATCTCACCCGTCCCATTTAAACCCCATAATCGGCACTTCTCAAGTCGGCACTTTATCTCAATATTCTGAAAACGACCAATTCACCAATCAGCCAATGAGTTTTGCCCACGAAATCACAGCAAATACTCGGGCTGAATTTACCCAAATAGATTGGGATGGTGATGAAACATCGCCCTCCTCCCAATTGGCTGGAGTTAATTCCAATCTGGATGGGACTCCCCAATTTAGCGAGGCCCAACAATCACCTGGCCCCCAAACCCTCGGATGTAAGGTTGGATTAGCCGCACATTCTGGTTCACTAAGCACCAAATTGGGACAATCTACTCTTCCCAATGGGGATTTAAATGGTTCAGATTTTGGAACTTCACACCAGTTCCAATCTCACCCGTCCCATTTAAACCCCATAATTGGCACTTCTCAAGTCGGCACTTTATCTCAATATGCTGAAAACGACCAATTCACCAATCAGCCAGTGAGTTTTGCCCACGAAATCACAGCAAATACTCAGGCTGAATTTACCCAAATAGATTGGGATGGTGATGAAACATCTCCCTCCTCCCAATTGGCTGGAGTTAATTCCAATCTGGATGGGCCTCCCCAATTTAGCGAGGCCCAACAAACCGCCCCTCAATTTAATATGACGCCAGCAACTGCTGTAACATTCCAGAAACAAGGGAACTCCGCAAACTTGTCCAAACCACCAGCTCACACTCAACCTGCAATTGCAGCCCAAAGCAAACACAAACGTACCAAAGGAGCCACTGGGGCGTGGCAAAAACCTCTGGCACCAACGCTACCCAAAGCTGATCCCCGTGAAGTGGCGTTTATTGCTGCTGTTAAGAAGAAATGGGCCGAAACTAGAGCGCAAAAAGCTCTACCTCGCTCAACCCTCTCCCACGCAATTCGCCTTTATTATGGGCATAACCCTGTTGAATTCTATACAGAGGATTACTTCTCATACTTTGCAGCGATTGCAGAGACATTCCCTATTAACACCACCATCCATGAATCAGTGGAGGGCCACTACATCAATGTGGGCTTTACTGAAGCTGCCCTTGCTGACCATGCTGTCACCCTCCAGGTCATTATTCCACGCGGATCTCTTCGCATCTCCCGCACACGCTCTCACCTGGAGAAAATTTCATGGGTTACTTTTTCCAACCTACCAACGACTGTTGATCCTGAGTCTCTTAAACTGGCACTCCATCGTGGTTTAATGGAGTTTGGGTCTGTTCTTTCAGTGGACTTTAGCGTCCCCTCTTACTATGCTCCCACTCAAAGAGCTCGCACTGCTAGGGCGTCGTTCATCCCCTCCCCCACTGTATCCCGCAACATTGAGGTTATTCCTCATGTGGCGGTAGTTGGGGCATGCCCTGAGATCTTCTTTGTCGACCCTGATCAGGCGCGCCCCCAGTGTTCATGGTGTAACGCCTTGGACACTTGTATAGTGGCTGCACAGCTCGAAAACAAGCCCTCTTAGCCACCACCCAGGGGCCTAAACCAGGCCAAAAACGATCCCACGTGGCTGCAGCAGCAATTCCACAACCCACACAATGGGTTCCCGTTCAAGACCTGTCCCCTGAGGCCAAACGCCTAGCAGTTGAAACAGCTAACCCCACTATTGGTATGGGATACCTTCGCGCTCATGCCCCCCTTCCAATGGGCACCCCCTCCAATCTCCCAGAGCCAACTCCCTCTCTCACCAAGCGCAAGGCATCTCCCACAGGGTGCCCCTCATCAGCCACCCCCACTCAGGGCTCCGCGGCACCCCCACCAACCTCCACCAGCGATTTATCGCATCAACCCTCAGCTCCCAATGGAGCTATGCCCACCAGCATGGACTGGCAACTCGCGGCCTGCGGTAGAAGTGCCACCTTAAAGAGTCCTACCCCAACCCCACAGTCCATTTCGCGCGGATCCTTTGCAGTGTTGGAGGAAGTGAATATGGACTCAGACTCATCAAATGGGGACACCGCGGAGGTCACCATTGAGCACCCTCAGGTCCTTCCCCTGCAACGGAGCGGGGGCAGCATCCTAGGCTGGCTTACTGGGTCCTCCGCCCCCCACCCTCTCCTTCCCCTCAGAACTCTCGACGCTCCTCACGGATTGCAGCTAATAGTCATGCTAAAGGACTCAAAACTAGCCGCCTCACAGCAGCAGGTTTAAGCGCTGGCAACCCCCCAGGACATGGAGGGGAACAGCTATGAGTCCCCATGGCAGCACCCTGGCCCTGCAATCCATCAACGCAAATGGGTTGTGGGACTTTAAGCGGAGAGCCCGCCTCCTACGAAACTTCAGGTCAGCACAAATTGACATCGCTGCTGTCCAGGAGCCCCATATCCTCCCCCACGAACAATCTGCATGGAATGAACAGTTTGGAGGCAACTCCTTCTGGACAAACCATGCCGCCCTTATTGTTTTGAATCCCCGGGTTAAAACCCATTCTTTTTCACAATATCTAGGTGGCCGCCTCATACTGGACAAACTCACCACTCCTGACTTCTCCTTCTTCGCTGCAAGCATCTACCTGCCTAATGCAGGTCAGGAGCAAAATCGGCTCTAAGAACTCCTCCAACTCAATCTCCCACGGAATACAGTCCTCTTAGGAGATTTCAACACAACCATAAGTCGCGTCCGTGACTCTTACCCCCTGCAGCAAAGGAACGCCCTGGTTCAAGTCGCCTCCAGGATTTCCTTCGCCTGAGTGGCTTTATAGATGCGCTTCCACCCTCCGCGTCTGGCCTAGGTTGCATGACTAGGATCCAGTATGATGGAGGAGCTTTCCAGTCAGCGTCATGCATAGATATGGCACTGATTGGCCCCCTGCTAATTGGCCGCATCTCCTCTCCCATCTCTCGTGACAACCATCTGAGTGATCACAGGTCACTCACCGTTGTCCTCACCACCACACTTAGACCATCGCGTAGGTTCTGGCCTAGGGTTGCCCCAGCTCTTCTCAACAACCCCTTCACTAAGGAGAAGCTGTCTATGACCATCCGGGAGACTCTCACCTCCCCCCACCCCACCTGCTTGACCACAAGGCTAAATGGGCGGTGACCAAGGAGGGCATCACCCGCGTTGCTTACAACTGTGCCAAAGCCCAGATGACTGCAGCTCGCGCCAGAGTCAAAAGGGCGGAAGCCAGAATCAGACATCTAGAGCGAAACTTCCAGCCTTCGCCCTCTCCCAGATGGTTGGAAGACTGGGAAGCGGCGCAGGAAGCACTCCGCTTGGAGCTCACACTGCAGGAAGAACGGGCAGCAAACTTTACAAAATCTCATTACTATGCTCAATGGGAACGCCCCACCCGCTTCTTCTTTCAGAAACAGAAAGCCCGGTCAACAGCGCAGGATATTACTGCACTGAAGATTGGCACTACAACCACTTCAGACAAGGAGGAAATCACGCAAGAACTACACCGCTTCTACTCCAGCCTCTTCCATGCCACCCAGGTGGACCCATCGGACATCCAAGACTTCCTGTGGCAGGATCCAGAGCCGCCCATTAACCCACGGGCTGATGAGGCTCTACTGGCGCCTATTTCCATCCAGGAGGTGATGGAAACCCTTCTGAAATCCCCACGGCTTAAAGCCCCAGGCCCAGACGGAATACCCTTTGAGGTGTACCTTCTGGAACCTGCAGTGATAGCCAGAACCCTCCGCGACCTCTTCGCTGCACTCTTGGTGAATGGCGAGGTCCTCCCCGACTCCAGAGGCTCAATCACGACCCTCATTCACAAGAAGTCAGACTGTGAGAACCTGGAGAACTGGCGCCCCATAGCGTTGATCAACACAGACCACAAGCTCTTCACGAAGCCTCTGGCCAACCGCATCACCAAATGGGTGTCACCTCGCCTCTCCCCATCCCAGTACGGTTTTATTCCGGGGAGGTCGTTATGGGACAACTATAATGACCTTCACGTGACTTTGACTGCTAACTCTCGTAAGGTGAATGGCTTTGTGGCTCTCCTGGATATGGAGAAAGCATATGATCGGGTAGCCTGGAAGTATATTGATGCTTCCCTGGCCCGCTTCCATCTCCCACCTGCAGCTAGGCGCTGGATATCAGCGCTCTATGACCAGCTCCACACCAGAGTCCTGGCGCCAATGGGTTTTACAGTGGCAGTACCAGTTGGACAAGTTATGGCAAGGGGACCCCCTGAGCCCTATCCTTTTTAACATCACCCTTGACCTCCTCTTGGCCTCCTTACAGGACAAGCTAACAGGGATTCTGGTCCCAGGTAAAGCCCCCACACGCACCATGGCATTTGCAGATGACACTGCCATTGCATTTGGCTGCCCTGGGGATGTTGCCCTCGCTGCTGTGACCATTGAGAGGTACACCAAGGCGTCCAACGCCATGGTCAACACCTCCAAGACAACAGTTGTGCAGGTCGGCTCCCCCACCTTCCCCCCACCATTTGGTATTGAACCTGAGCGCGGTACCTTCCGTCACCTGGGCGTTCTCACCGACCAACAAGGAGTTGCGCTAAAAGACAATGAGGACTTTCTCCTTGCAGCAGTTAACTCCAGGATTGCCAGCTGGAACCGGCGGCACATCACCCCCCAGGGTCGAGCTCTGATGGCCAATGTGTTCCTTCTCTCCAAAGTCTGGTTCCTAGCGCACGTCTGCCCATTCACAGATGCCTTTTATACGCGGCTCAATGTACTCCTCCGCTGTTGGATCTGGGGCTCAAACCATCCACCAATGGCCCTCTCAACCATTGCCCGACCCTGCAATGAAGGGGGCCTAGGGCTTCTGGACACGCGATCCCACGCCACCACAATCTTCCTGAAGTTCCTATGGCCGATTGTCTGCTGGGACGCGACCCCCATGCCTCAATGGGCGCCCGCCCTCCGCCAGTCAGTGTCAGCAGCTCTGGGTCTTCCTAGAGCATCTCTGACCTCATTAGGGGAGTGGCTCACAAACCACCCAGGCCATCGCCTAAAACCATCCTCATCCCCCTACTGGAACCAGGCTCTCCTTGCCCTGAAACGAGTAGGCGCGCGGATCCACCATGCCTTCCCATACAGAAGGGAAGGCCCTGGCCTCAGCCCCCGTCGCCATGCAATTGTGCACAATGGACAAGTTGTCACAACTCGCCTCAACCCCCAAGATCGTCCTCCCATCCGCCCAAGACTCCTTGAGCTCCTCCCTCCCTCCGTGAGATTTGACCTTAAGGAATTGTGGAAGGACGTCTATCACCCCATCCTGTCAGCAAAGGTGTCCAACACCTTATGGAGGGTGCTCCACTGTTCATACAGGACAGGGGACCGGACTGGCCCTACCTTCCAGCACTGAAGCTGCCCCCGCTGTGTGGAGCCTATTGACTCCCACCTCCATCGTTTTTTCACCTGTCCAGGTGTCGCCGCATTTTGGCCAAAGGCCCGCGCGCTCCTCCATGCTCAGCCCTGGTCTGGACACCCTGTGCAAGACCTCATGTTTGAGCAGACATTGCCTGGTTGCCACCGACCCCTCCGTGTCCTCGCCTATGCCACAGCCATCTGGACCATCCATAACTCCTTCCTTCGTGCTGCCTTTGACCAGCAGGTGTGGACCCTTCCACACATGATCACCCACTTTCAGGTACACTTTGAGATGGCCCTGAAGATCTGCACTATGTCGCCAACCCTCCCCCGCTCAGTTGTCACTGCAGCACGGCTCTGGCGCGCAAACCCCCTCCCTTTCTCGATGCCTCCTCCCTCCCCTTCCCTCGCCTCAGGCTCTTAGGAGCCCAGGCGTAATTCAATAAATATCGATGAATCCCCCCTTGGGTTGGGACCATCTAGTACTAAAAAAAAAGCTCAGCGAGGAACAAGGATTGGTTGCTTCGCCTCCTGTATAAAATCATTTTTGAACCCCAACTCTATTGACAACTATGAGCGAATTGCAAAAAGTGATTTGGGAGGATATGCCACTTCAGCACTATCTTCAGTCAATTCACCCACACGTCTTTCCGAGCTTTTAAATCTAAAAGTCTCCATATCCTGCTCATATTCCCTTGATATAACACATGTTTTCCAAGATAGGGTAACCAATTATAGCAGTAAGGTAGGTAACTCTTCTGATACAAACCCCAACTTTGAAGCATCTTACTTCGCCCTACCCCACCAATGAGAATTTACTCTGTGAGAATGGGGTCCTGATAGTCTACCCTTGTCAAAATCAAAAAAGAAAATGGGAAATGTTAGGTTTTCAAAAAGGCCAATAAGCCAGGTGGTGCCTACCTCCCCTTTTCATATATAAAGGACATTTTTATCATGGAAAAACTCCTAGATTTACGCCTACTTTAATCCCCACAAAGCTAGTATTTTGTATGTTGAAAAATAAAGCGTTTGGTTAGAAAAATCCTCATATCTACTGCAAAAATAGTAAAATTACTCCAGATAAGTTCCCCTACCACTTCCCAATCTCTCAAATTTTCCCTCAATTCCATATCCTAAATCCAGTTTTGTTTAAATTTTGGTGATATGATCTTTTAATTTTACTGACATTTTATCTTTTCGACCTAATTCCAACTCTCCATTTTCCCATATCTCTATATCCCTTTCTAATATTATGTTTTCAATATCAAAATAAGCTCTAGACCTCAGAGAGTGGAGCGCCTCTCAATGTAGAAAGGTATCTAAAACTTAGAAAAAGTTAAATTAAGGAGCAGCCAATAGTGAAGTGCCCATCATTTCTCTTAAACCCCATTTGTCATGACAATTTGCCATAATACTTTACTATCAAAGCACTAATGTAGGAATTTCCTGCATCTGGAGAATATTCAAGAGCTAAAAGTGTCCAAGAACAGCGCCATAAGCTGCAAACCCCACTTCCTATATATCTAGGCCATTTCTTATTTTGTGAGAGCGCTTGCCTATTTTGTTTTGGTCCTCACTCGTGTAATAAAAAAACATTTCACTTACATCAATTGTATCTGCCATTTCTAAGTTTTTCTGTGCATTATGGCATGCATTGCAATCATTTTGATGCATCCATGAAGGTGCTCTCCCCTTATTGACTAGTGGTCCTTGGGACATATTAACAGCAGTTGATTGGTTGCTTTTAGGCTGTTTGGAAACTAACAGTCTGTATCCAGAGACAACTAGGACTACTGGGTCATTACAACAACAATATAGCATTTGGGATCTAGGCAGCAAACCCAGTTTTAACTAGTGAGGAAGCTAAGGGTGAGGTGTTTTTTTAGGAATAAAAACAAGTGTAATCAGAATTAAGGGTGAGGTAAATTTAGGCTCATTCAAAAAATCTTTGCGCACCAAATTGTTTATGAAAAGATTCAGATAAAAATAGGTGCTTTATCATTAACTGAATAACCAATCTTCCATTATGGACTATATTTTTATTCTTTAGGAGAGTTATTGTAGCCTTTAAGTTTACCTAGAAGTCATGAGCGTGATTTTACAAATGACTTATACTATGAGGCCTATGGCTTAGGTTTCAGCAATTTATAGGCTTGTCTAGGAACAAACCCTTTAGATTATATTAAGAACAGTCTTAAATTCAAGCTGTCTGTACATAACTGTAATTCACGGGCTCTTGCTAATATGAAACAAATGAGTTGGGCAGCCCCAGCCACGTCATCAACCACATGACTGATAATTCCATTAAAACCACCCTCTCACCCATGCGCCA
This sequence comes from Massospora cicadina, assembly GCA_022478985.1. Lineage (NCBI taxonomy): Eukaryota > Fungi > Entomophthoromycota > Entomophthoromycetes > Entomophthorales > Entomophthoraceae > Massospora > Massospora cicadina. The sequence continues at coordinate 5,234 of JAKSZP010007179.1, read as the reverse complement.
TTTCCAGATTTTGCGACATATTTTTGGACCAATGTTCTGGCAATGCTTCAAGCAAGCAGCATAGCCTGACCCCAAGTTAGGGCTGCAAATGAGGCCAATGCCTGGCCTAGCTTACTTGCTGTGCTCATTGTTTTGGTTTACACTTGAAATAAATTTTAAATAAATTTTTAAAGTAAGCAATGTGATTTTGTTTTGATATTTTGTTTGAGAAAACAAAACTGGTTTTGTAGCTTCTGTTTCCTCATTTTAAAGCATTTCTGATAGTTTAAAGTATTGCAAAAAAACCCTAAATTTGGCTCTCAAGAAACATCCAAATTGTGGTTTGGGAAAGTCCCATATTCCACATAACAATCATTTGGAGGATTCAGGACTCCGGTCATTAGATTTGCCATATCAGTCCTCGTTTGTGGATCCTCAAATCCTTACCTACAATCACTTTATCTAAAGATTTTTCAAATTGGTCTAATTTCCCCAATTTGAACTCCAAATTTGTATGCAAATTCAAATCAATATTCATGAGGTTGATGTGTGGATTAGGCTGACCCCGATTCATCACAATAACCACTAAAAAGCTAAACAATTTAGCAAAAACAATGTATTATTGAAAAAAGGAAGTCTAAAATTATTTAAATAAACTGTTAGGTACTGGTTAAATAAAGAGCCTTTATTTCAAATGTCTTATAAAAATTTTGCAAATTTGGGAGCTTGGGGTTAGATCCTAACCTATGGCATATCAAAAAACATAAACAAGTTTATATAATTTGAAAAAAACTATTTTATGGTAAGCCAAGAAACTTGTAAAGTTAAGAAAAAAGAGTCCAATTTTTTGGCACTTACATCATATATAAAAATACATGTCATGTATATGCCTTATTAAAAGAGGACTGGTTCCAGTCTGGAGGCGTCACAACCCATTGGAAGGTCCAGAATTCTTGTAGCAAAGCTGTCCTAATGACTTAAAATAGGAACAGTATAGAATTTTCAGTGATGGTAATAAAGATATAAAACACAACAAAGTCTTGTACCAAAACCTGATATCTGCATTAAGGATAATGTTGGTATTGCTAAGGCAACCATAGAGGGTGGGAGAGGCATGGAAGACAACCACTCATACTGGGCTTGCGGTTGCTGGCCTTTGGTAACTGTCATAAGGTTCTCAGAGTTGTCACAATGCCTCTAATAGTCATTAAACTTGTCTAAGGGTACTGATTCATGATTTGAATCAACAAAACTTTACATCAAGTTGATCAAGTTGATTATGGGCTTAATAAGTTAAAAAATCATTATATGGTTTCTGGACTGGATCAAACTGCCACGCGGGGTTGGTAAGGGTGTCAGGGTAATGTATCTTTTTATTAATATAAGCGTTGGTAGATGGCTCCAAAGGTGGGTGCTCTAGATGATCTGGAGCCTGTAAACCCCTTTTGGGTTTAACAGACAGGCATCATCACCTATAATCGTGTGCCATAATTGGAATATGATAAGCCCCATGGTGTCCAGATTGTGTCAAGCCAGTGGTGCATTGGCAAGGAACTTCTTGGGTTTAGGAATAGTCTTCATATGTGGCAAAACTAAAATCCAAATCAAGAGTATAGTTCTTCATGATTTTTTCTAAATTGGAGCGAGCTGCTGGATTGATGGATCAGAGTGCCCATCATTTATCAGAGCCAGAACGCGGAAGGAGGCATGCTTTTTTGGAATTATAGGAAGTATTCCAAAAATTAAAAGAGCTAGAGGAGTCTGAGGAGATAAATTAAAAACACAGGTATCTAAAAAAGCCCAAATAAAGGTTTGAACCAACAACAGACCCTAGTGGGGATGTTGCCTTTATATTGGGAGGAAGAAGAAATTTTGAAAGGTAACTTTGAACTCGCCTGATCTATCCCTTTTTCCAGTGTTCTCCATTAGTTGGTTTAGGAAGAGCAGCATGGGTTGGAAGGCCTCATTGATAAGTTTGCACATATTTGTAAAAGTTTTGATATTAAATACCTCATAATGCAGCGGAGAAACTTTGATACTGATAAACAAGAACGGATTTGTTGTATTAATTTCTTTGCATGGTTTGAATCATGTTGATTTAATTTTACTGGGTGATTAACATTCAGATATTTTAGATTAAACTTTTTAACTTGAATTAGTAATCCACAATCTGCATTTTCATATTGCATGATATGATTAATTTTTTAACTTTGTAAGAGTTTCCACAATTTTGAAAAAAGAATTTACTTCCAGTGGGGTGGAATGGTTGTTGGACTGAGTTAGGGTGAGGCTTGGGGCCTGCTGGTTACCCCTTATCTGGATTATCTCCCTTCAGACCCTTTAATTTTTCCCACAAGGAAAGAAGTTGAGAAGGGGTTACAGAACGAGGATCCTTAGGGGCCAGAGCAGTGACTCACCGCTCTTCAACAAATTGATCAAGTCGCTTAATTGTACCAAAGGTCCTACTGGTGCCTTTCCTTACATTCTGCGCCTATGGGGGAATTTTTGCATTCAAGACAGAGTTTATGGGTTGTCAGGATTCTCGCTTTATTGGGGGAATCCCCAACTAGGGGTCATGACCCACCTATGGGCAGATGCTGAATTGGGCTCCCCATTAACTTGGGGTAGGTCTGATCTAAAGTATTGGGGATTGATCCTAAAATAAAATTTAGTAATAAATGCAGCACCAGCGATTAATGCTGAGGATGCCAAACAATTAATTGGGCTGCAAGGAATTACCATCTGACGTCAACCAATCAATTAACCCCTTTTGGGAGCACTGGCGACTTATGCCAATGATGCTCCCACTCCCCTTGTATTATTTATTTATTCATCAATTCCCACTACCTATTTCTACCTGCTCCTGATCCATCGAGGTATATAAATACCTTAATAATCATTTCAATAAAGTAACATTTATCACCTATCTTCTTTCTTTTTTTTAGTTTTACTTAAGGCCTTAATGGTCTATTACCTCGCCGGGGGCTTTGGGGCCCTGACAATAGTAGGCTGGGTTGGAGTTCCTCCACTGAAGACCCAACAGTGGTGCTCACTACAGGGGCCCATGATTTCTCAGCAAGAGCTAAAAATGGAAGGAGGAGGGGCAGTCCCTGGCCTCTGACCCAAGAGGGCAAGTCAGGATGAGGGAGGGTAGTGCCCTCTAAAACTATCCTGGGCAGCCAAGCCCAGGTTACTGGGGTGTCATCCCCAATTCCAGCCCCCGCACCAATGCCAGCCCCAGCGCCAATGCCTGGTGTCACCCCATTTCTGGGACTCCTCCTGATGCTGTCCCCCATGCCAATGCTGGCCCCCACACCAATGCTGGGTGTTAATCCTGATTCCAGGACTCCTCCCAATGCCAGCCCCTGCAACAATACCAGCCCAGCACCAATGCTGGGTGTCACCCCATTGCTGGGACTCCTCCTGATGCTGGCCCCCATGCTGATGCTGGCCCCACACCCATATTGGGTGTTAATCCTGATGCCAGGACCTCCTCCTGATGCCAGCCCCCACGCCAATGCTGGGTGCCAATCCCTATGCCAGCTCTACGCCAATGGCCTGCCTCAGCTCTGACCCATTTTGAGGCTTGGAGGGGGCTCTGTCAGGGTTCTCCATTTATTGGGGGAAGCCCTGACTAGGGGTTGCAACCTACCTATGGGCGGATGCCAGATTGGGCTCCCCATTAACTTGGGGTAAGCCCAATCCAAAGTATTGTGGATTAACCATGACAATTAATTTAATAATAAAAATGGCACTGGTGATTAAATGCTGAGGATGCCAAACAATCAATCAGGCTGCAGGCAATTATGATCTGATGTCATACAATCAATTAACCCCTTTTGGGAGCACCGGCGACTTATGCTGAGGATGCTCCCACTCCCCTTGTATTATTTATAATTATTTTTCTCGATTCCCACTCCAGATTCCACCCATTTAATCCATCAAGGTTCTATAAATACCTTAAGGATCATTTCAAAAAAGTACCATTTCTCACCTATCTCCTTTCCTTTTTTAGTTTTACTTAAGGCCTTAATGGCCTATTACCTCGCCGGGGGCTTTGGGGCCCTGACAATAATAGGCTGGGTTGGAGTTCCTCCCCCAAAGACCTGACATGGGTATCTAGACTTTCAATAAAACTATTTTGCTTAGTTTCTATTTAATAATACTTTCAGATTTTCTAGTTAGTTTTCTTATAATACACCATCTAAAATAAACACACAGATTATCTAACATTTTAGTTGTTTTTGTTAAATTTTACTAAGATTACAGTGTCTGATTATACCTAGCCTTGGCTTAAAGACTAATTCTCTATTTATCTGTAATATCATAGCTTTTTGAAAAGTGTATCATTTCTACCAATTGTTTATCCTTATATATGTCTTATTTTTTTGGTGGACTAACCTGGAGATGATAATGTACCGACTAACAGGGAATGTGAGGAAATAAAATCATAAGGAAAGACGGTAATATCCTGCAAATCTCCACATGCGACATTCTAATAGTTCAGGAACTATATGGTCCGCCTTTGTATATAATATTTCAGTTCAAGGCATCAGTGCTCAACGCCAACACCTTCAGAATTCCTATCCAAGTTCATCTATCAGGGTAAAACTTATGAGGCAATGGTTATCTAGTCCATACTACTTCACTGGGGCACCCTTCCTCGCTGTTAGCTGACTTACAGTACCACTTAATATTTGCCTTAGTTATAAAAAATGATAAACTAAGTGATAAAAATATTTTAGTTTGTTTAGGTAATTCATAGAAATTATATTCTTTAATGCAAACTCACATGGTGACAGTGAAGCTATAGATGCGTTGGCGGCCATGATATTGTGTAAAAATTTCTTTTGCAGTTGCTTCACAAAGTAGCGCAGTTATTTTTATTAGATAAGGCAAAAGAAACTCTCAATATCACCTTACAGAAAAAACTCTGAGTCTATAAATTACTGCTTTTTAAATATTGATGATGTTAAGATACTATATAATTTTTTTCCTAATGTTTGTTAAATATTGACCACAATATACATGTTCAGATTATATACTAGACACTCTAGAATGTAATAGTTGTGAACATCTTGATAAATGAAGAGTAAATGCTGTTGGTAGGTGTCTTTTTGGAAAATAACTTTTTTAAATTGAAGGACAAGTGCAGATAAAGTCAAGCATGTCTTGTATTCATATGTCCTTGATTAAAAGTTTCTTTCATCTAAACCTCATATGGTTTTTAAAGCTTAATATTATTTGAATTTTTT
>JAKSZP010007178.1:0-51581 GCA_022478985.1 Massospora cicadina | reverse complement strand
TGCAACTGCACAAGTAAATCGGAGGTTACCCAGCACACTACCAATCATTTTTAAAGTGTCTGGCGCATTCATCTTCCTGAAGGGCGTTACACAGAATTGAAAATATCTTACTTTGTTCAGATCTTGGTATGCCATTATTGACCTTCCATCACCCATGTTTGGTTGAAGACATTAATGAGATAAAGCTTGGAGAACACATGAGACTTAGCAATTGCTTGAGTTATAGTTTGCTCCAGGGGCAAAGGGTGGGAATCGTGCACTGTAATTTTATTTAGGTGTCCATAATCCACGAAGGGATGGAGGAAAACATCGGCCTTCTTGGCAAAAACGATGGGGGAGGCAATTGGTTACGTTTCTTTAAACAACCATCCTTTCTTAAGCATATTGTATAACCAAGTGTTAAGAGCAGCCTCCTCCACTACATGTGGATACAAGGGACAGTTGATTTTTACTAACTGCACCATTGTTCGGAATCCTAAGTCAAATTTAGTGTGAGAGGGAAGATGGTCCGCCTTCTTGGAATTGAAGATACTTTTAAAGCATCAATTCTTTAAAATTGGATGGATGGCCTGCAGGGAAAACGAGGGAAGTGATGGAGCTGCGGCCTTGAGTTTCCTTAAGGTATTGACTAAAGTAAATTCTCCCTCCGTTTGATCATTAACATCTGACAACATATTTGACTTCAGGTGAATTCTAACATGTTGTTGGCGCCACCATACAACACCCAAGATTATTGAAAACACCAAGGTTGGCATTGCTGAGAGCTGATTGCAAAAGCTAAACTGATGTACAAGGAAAGGTACCGGCTGTCAGACTAGATATGAGGGCTGGGAAGCTGATGAAGCGATCATCACCGTAGGACCCAAGTCCAGGTCAAGTTCCAACTGTTGGGCCATATCTACACTCATAAATTTACCCGCAGCTCTGGTATTCACCAAAGCCTCAAAGGAGACATGGTAAGACCTGATACTAATCTTCATGGGCAATAAAAATAGGTGAAGTTTTTTTTATTGGTAGATTCAGTTATCTCCGCTGCAACTGGAGAGATGGCAAGTTATCAGGGGGAAGGTCAGGGACCATTTTGGGGGTAAAGTTGGAAAGAGTAAGGGCTTGGGAGCCAGCTACTTCAATCTGGGCTTTTACTGATTTATTAATAGGTGAACCAGGATAACGCAACTTGGGTGTGGGGGTATTAGTTGATTCTGAGGCCAGGGCAAACTGTTCTAATGGTAAGGTCTGAATCTGAGTTGTCATTGGGTAGTCCAATCATATAATTTCCCACTTGAAAGTGGGGATCATGGCGAGGGAAGGTGTTGATGGTGGTCACAGATTTACATATTTGATTCACTGTCCCCATAAGGGTGGACCAAATTTCGTGATGGGCAGAGGCAGAATCCAGCACTGCTCTAAAGATTTTTCGGAGCATATCATTAGAGAACTTAAGTGCGGGAGCTTGTTCATGGAAGGTTGTGATTAAAGAAGCCAAGATGGGGGCTTCGGCCATAGAAGAAAGAAATTGGAATAAACGGTCTGAACGCAACACAGGGGGCTTCAAAGCAGCCAATACTACTGTGACAAGCGAGGTAGAATCTCTTGCCTGCAAAGTAGAATGCAGAAGTCCTCGCACCCACCAATGGGCATCCCCTTCTACTGCATCTAAAAGGACGACCCCTTTTTTGGGCATTGGATAGCGCAGCGTCATTATTAAGGGCAATAGAAGAACACATTTGCACCTCAGCAAGGGCGTCAAGAACTTGATTAACAATATCTCAGCAGGGAACTCTTGGATTCCCTTCTTGAACATTAGGTGAGGGAAGAGTAGTTATCCACGGGGCTCTGCTGCCCTGAAGGAGTTTCTCCAAGATATTGCGAACACTACCCACAAAATTGGCGATTGACCAGTCAAACAACATAAAGCAAACTATTGACTGCACATTCATTTTGGTAAAGGGTAGCCACTGCAGCGCCCAACTCAAAGAGAAGGGCAGAAATGGCAAGAAACAATGGTTAATCATCATGTCAGGAAAATGGCAGAAGAAGTTTAGACCAGCCTGCTAGTTGGGATGTGTGAGCACTTAAAAAGCAAGCCATAATGCCAGTAGCATTGTCGCTCATATGACGTTGTATGGAGCTGCGAATTTGGTAACAATGACTCGTTGATGTAGGATGATTATGAAAAGAAACTTGGTAATGAACCAAACAGAAACAACCCCAGACCCTGCAGGTCTTCCTGTAGGAGATTGTATTACTAAATTTACTACTTTGGATTACTAGTGGGAGGGTTCATCACTAAACTAGAGACAAGGGGGCAAATCCTTGCTTGAAAGTGAGATATATGAGGCCACAGAATTCCGATATCTTGATAGCAGATAGCTTCATTAATGGGGTTAAATTCCCGGAAGTTTCTTGCACTTTGGATCTCGTTGACTATGCTGGGAGTGATTGTAATCATCAAAACTGGTAAAGCCCATCCGTCATAGGGCTAATGGGCCACCAAGTTAGAGCCATCAGGACTTTGAAAGATTAGAAGTAAAATAATAAATTTTGTTGCTAGCGGAATTTTATTGGAAAGGAAAATAAATAGAATTGACCAACAATTTCCTCAGTGCGATGCAAATGATTAAATAATGTTTTTAGTAATAGGTACAAGCAGGGATTGGGGCCCTCAAATTTGACCCAAACTGGCGAAATTTTGGGGGAGGGGGAAATTAATTCTAATATGAACTGACATCAAAGGATTTGGCAGCAGGCCAAGTCACTATTAGTTCATCCGCAAGCAACTGGGCCAAGGCTTGACTGCATTTTTTGTTAATTGGCACGACAGCATCTGGCCCAACGGTAATGGGAATTCCCCAGGGTCACCCCACATATGGGCGGTCAAATTGGTTGGAAATGGGTTTGTGATGACCAACCAGCCCATGCCCAGTCTCTGGGTCGTTAGTTTAGCCAAATGAGTTGCATTAGGCACAAATCCCAATTCTTTAGATAGGGGGTTCGAATTATCTACAATAGTCCCCAAAGGTAGCATCTGAACATTGAGGATCATCCCCAACAATTTTGAGAGGTGTTTGGCGTTGACGATTGTACTGCTAGATGACTTAATACCATCAGTAATTCTGGCAAAGAATTTGATACTTGTCCCTTCTAAACTATTAGTTTTTTTATTGCTGGGCTTTATTCCCATTGTTTTCAGACCTTTTGTCTTTGATTAAATATTTTTTGCAGATTTTTCTTAATTTGATGGACAACTTTGCAGAGGTGAGCGTGGGTACTGGGGGAGGAATCTTCAGAGGGAATGATTTTACCCAGCGCTCATATACCACATGGGCTAGGTCACACTGGGTGACGAGGGGTACAGCCGCCCTCTTGACCCTTCTTATTTGGAAATGGTAAAATCGGCCAATCTATGCAAAGGGGACGTTCTCCTTGTCTTACAAGGAACTTTGCATGCACTCAGTTAATGATCCGTCTGCTCTCAAGGGTCCTTGATAGTATAAGCATCTGAAACTGTATTCTCTTTATTTCTGAATGGCCTAATCCAGATACTGGCTAATTTTTTAATCCACCCGAACCCATGTTGATCATGGTTTAGAACCATGTACCTGTCTTTGAACTGAGCTAACCCGCTATGCCATATTTGATTGTCAGTTTGATTCTTAATCTTTTTAGCTAGGCTGGACGAGTTCACTTTTGTTTGCAATTTAATTAACATGACAGCTAGGGTTGTCATATAACATTGAGTATCCATTTTGCTGGTATCTTCTACACAGGCATATAACAGTGCCAGAAGAGCAGGGTGGCATCCATACAGTAATTGAAAGGGGCTTTCCTCATGGCGGAATGATATCTTATGTTATAAGCAAAGATGGTATTGGACAGGAGGGAACTCCAATCTGATGGTCAATCTGCTACCAGTTTAAGCAGTATGTTCACTAAAGACCCATTAACTCTCTCAACCATCCAATTAGACTCATGGTGGTACATAGTCGTTAGAACCCTGCAGATGGCCATAAGCTCATTCAGCTTTGGAAGGATGTGGGAATTGAAGTTAGTTCCATTATTGGCAAGGTGGAACTGAGGGAAGTCATGTCGCTGGATAATACATTTCATTATGAACTTGGCCATGGTGACTGCATCAAATCCCATATTTCCTGGGCTTCAACCCATCTGGTCAAGTGGTTGATCGCCACTAAAATGTACTTGGACTAGTTAGCTCCTGTTGGCAGGGGTCCAATGGCATCAATGGAAACTGTATGCCAAGCAAAATATGGTTTTACTAGCCAGTAGGAAGTCTTATGGTGGAAGGGCTTTTTCCACTTGGCACTGGTGATAGCAAGATATAGTTTCCAACTCATTGAAGTTCATGCTTTCCCAATAATATTGAGGGCACAACAAATCCGATGTCTTGCGCATGTCACCATGTCCAACTGCCCTATGTGCGCTCATGATAATGCTAGGCCATGCTGAGGGTTGTGGGAAGTTTACTGTAGAATCATTAATACGCTTGTACAACTTAAGTTTTGCTGGAATGTATTGGCTTGCATTTCATTTAACGTCTTTATGACTAGTGGCGGCTCATCGTCATACTTTTTGCTGAGCATCTTGTCATACACTGTCACTCAGTTCTACAGTAACTGCAATTTTTGGTATCTTCAACAACCAATCTGCATTCTGGTGTTTTGATCCAGGTCAGTGGATAATCTCGAAGTCAAAAGCCTGCAGTTTGAGGGCCCATTGGGCTAGCCACCCTTCAGGATCCTTGAGGTTCTGCAACCATCTAATTAAGTGTGATCCATTATGAATGTGAACTACACTCAATGCAATTACACTCTAAATTTTTTAAATGTAAATCACCGCTAAGAACTTCCACTCTGTCACAGTATAATTACGCTCATGGCAGTTCAGGCTCTGACTTCAGTATGCAACAGGGTGCTCCTCCCCTCATCATCTTTTTGGGATAGAACCGCCCCAACGGCGTAAAAAGAGATGCATCCGTTTGAATAATGAACTCTTTATCAAAGTTAAGATAGCACAATACTGGTGCATTGATTAGCGCCAAGTGAAGAGTATTGAAAGAGTTTTGTGGCATTCCATTCATTCAAATGCGGTATCCTTTTTGGTAACTCAAACAGAGGACCTCCAATACAACTGAAGTTGGGTATGAAGCGGGGTAATAGTTGACCATCCCTAAAAATACTTGTATATAACACTTACTGTTTGGTGGAGTCGTCTTTTGGATAGCCTCCACCTTAGCTGGTTGAGGCTTCAGCGCGGTCGCGTCTACTACAAACCCTAGGTACTCCAGCTGATCTTTGAAGAAGTGACATTTTTGAGGCTTGATCTTGATTTTGGCCTCCACAAGCTGGTAAAAGACCTCATCCAGATGGGTAAGATGCTCAGAGAACGTCCAGGAAAAGACATTGATATTGTTAAGGTACATGAGGAAGCATGACAGCTTCAGATCACTGAGAATGGTGTCCATGGCCCATTGGAAAGTAGCCATGGCATTACACAGCCCTTGTGGCATATGGGTTGGTTGAAAAAGCCCTTTGGATGTGATAATGGCGCATTTCTCCTGTTCCGCCATGGGTAACTTGATCTGCCATTAACCCTGATATCAAATCCATTGCTGAGAAGTAATGAGCTCCACCTAAGCAATCCAGCGCATTGTCAATCTGCAGCAATGGATATGAGTCCTTCTTGATGATACTGTTGAGCTTCTGGTAGTCTATTACCACCTGGTTGGTACTGTCCTTCTTTTTTACAATTATGAAGGGCAAAGCCACGGACTCTTCAAGGCTTAAGAATCCCTTGCTCCAGTAGCTTTTTAATTTCCATGTCACTACTTCCTCAGCCGCCCTCAATTGGCGGATTAGTTGAGACCTGATGGGAGGATGATCCCCAATGTCAAACAATGGACCACCCCCCTCACGCATCCTAAATCATGGACATTGACAGCAAAAATCTCTTTATATTTTTGAATAAGGCTATTACTTGATCCTTCTGTGCTTCCTATAACCACATTAATTTATTGCATAGTATCACAGTCATTACGCCGGGCTGTGGTTTAACAGGTAGACCAAATTTGTCCAGCAACCCAAACTCGTGAACCTGAAGGACCTCCTCAACAGGGAATAAGTGTAATTACGCCACTATTTGATGTTGGCGGATTTGCAATGGTTCCATTTGTAGATTTACAATTAAAACCTTGATCTCTCCATGTCCTGGGAGTATAATGCCTGGAGCCATGTAGGGCTCAAGCTGCGATTGCTAATAAGGCCCAATATCTTCCCCATAGAGTCCATGCGGTACTTCTACCTTAAATTTGGTGTTCACTATTACTGGTGACCAGAGGGGATAGATATAGGTCCAGCAGCTCGGAGAGTTATTCCCTGATATTCATATTTTGCTGGGGAATGGGATGGGTCCTCTTTTTTACTTAATGATAGCGCACTGTAATCACTCCATCACTATATGCGAGGTTGATATGCCCCATGTGCACCAAGTCCTTTAATCTGCTGAAGGTAAAGTAAATTGGGATCCGTTGTCACAAAAGTTTGAACGTCACCTCTGCCATATCAATGACAGCACCATAGTGTCGCATTAAAGTGGTTCCAAATAACATATTATAATTATCATTTGGCAACACTATAACTGGGGCACAATGACAATCAACCTGAATCACAATGGAAGCGCGCTGTATGCTCCCTCAGAGACCATGCTATCTGCTCCAGCAGTACCATAAACCATCCAGTATTCCACATCAGGATTTAATGTCAACTTAGCCACCAACTTAGTGGAAACTATATTAACTGGAGCACCCATATCTATGATAGCATGGACTCAGGTTCTTGCTACAACAATGTCACAGTACGTACATTATAAATATGATGTACCTTGACTGGTTAACGCATGGACATTTAAAAATCTCTGTTCCCAAGGAAACTCGCAATCCCCTCACCAACTATGGGGTATTCTTTGATGATAGTGGTGACTGTAAGAGCGATGGTTACTCCTTGCAAGGAAGGCGAATCTGCAGATGGGTCCAAATTGTCAGTGGAAACTTGGTCAAACATTTGACAAACATATGGCATGGGATGCATGCGAGATTTTTCTTCTGCCGCAGCTTTGGTTTGTGCTCATTTCAAATTATTCACCCCTCCAACCAGCTGCTGATATAGGAATGAATCATTGTAATGAGGGACTTCTGTTATATATACTTCAATGGGTTCAGAAGGGACATTTGGGTTTGGGATAGCGGAAGTAGAGAGTCCCATCTCTACTCCACTCTGACTTCTCCCTGATAGTACTGTTCCTGATGTACATGAAGGACCTGAAGATTGGGGAAAACTCAGACCAGGTGCCTAGGGTTACCGCATTAAAACAATTAACCCCTAGGGCCTGCATCCTTGATTACTGTAATGTGAGCCTTACCAATAATTTGATTGTGGGCAATCAGCGTAATCAAGCTCAGTCCAATAATAGGCTGTTGCTGATCTTCAGGTCTGGAGCGGAAGTTGAACTGCTGGGGGGAACTTGGTGGAAGCTAAACCAGACATCCAAATTTTCCCAAATAAAAAGGTTTGATGACTGCGGCAGTATGTTTCCACTCTGTATTGGGTGGAGGGAAGGTTACAGCTAAATGGCGCAAAAACTGAACAATTTTAAGCAGGGGTACATCGTCCTCCAACATCAGGGTCATGACCTTGTAGAGCTCATGGTATGGCATTACCGCGGAGGTCATTGCAATGCACACGTCAGATTTGAATAAAATCCCTGCCCCAATTAACGTGTGAGCTTCTGCCATAAATCGATCATCAAACATGGTGAGGGTCTCATTACGCTGAAACCCAATGTTCAAGAACTCAGCCTTCCACTGCAACATTTTTGCAGTTCCTCTTAACAACTGCAGCACAGTATCCTTTAGATCTTGATATGTAATTGAACTGTTTAGAAGATATCAGGTGACTTGATCATCACTTCCAACATCCAAGGTGAATATTTTTATTTAACCGAGGTAAGCTGACCAGGGGACAGACATTACCAAATATATGTGAAACTAAGAGAATAACTAACAAATATAAAATTAGGCACCCCAGGGTACTCACGTTACCCCTGTTGCCAGCGGGACTGCCAGGTATGGGGGTTAGTGCACTACTTTGAGGGGGTTTCCTCTGCTATGGAGCAGGTGTGAAGGAAAGGGTCTGTATGGAGGAACCAAAGTGGGAACCATGATTCTATGAGCGCTTTTTGTCTTGATCTCATATATCCATAGAGCCAGGCTTGGAAGTGCTCTAGTAAGTGGACATGGAATCTGTTAATAATCTCATGATTGGTTGGGACCGTGCCCTTGAACGCATCTAATGCAATTGTGTGTACAGTCCACATTGCAATGGGTATTATTAGGGAGCGGAGGGTAGATGGGATTGGTGACTCGATCTGGAGCGCGAAGATGCTCTTTGATATCGAGAATTCCTGTTCGTTTTGAACCTTAAGCAGGCGTGCGACTTCCTGCCATATAGCTTTGGTTATGGGCATGTTTCTAGGCGGTTATGTAGGGATCCCTGCCCTCCACATACTGCACATGTTTTGTGGAGGGAGTTAAAGCGGTCCGCCATCCTATAGGTCCTTCTCAAACAGCGCCAGGCGTTTTCTCTTATCCTTTGCTATAGGAGTGGGTGGTGTGTCATTTTCCACATTGCTTTCTGTGTGGTTAAATCATAGGGAATGTCCAACATATCTAGGTATTCTATCCTAGCTATGCTTGGGGTTGTTGCGAGCATATCTCTCTGGGGGTGGTTTTCTGGGTTTCTTAATTTGAATTGGGGGCTGGGTCGTCCCCTTCCCTGTATAGTACCCATGTTCTCTATGGTCCATCCCATATGGTGGATAGTTCGGAGGATATGTTTGAAATGAGGGGAGGTTCCATGTGGACCCGTTACAGTAGGGTGCTTGGCAAGGTATGAAAGTAGTCTGGGTGGACTATGTGGGTTGGTTAATTTGAGCGCCTGTGCAAAGTTAGTCCTTGCTGCTCTGGACCAATGTTGTTGAGGGAGGTCTGGAGCAAGGATTTCCTTTATCCAGGTACCTAGGATGTGATTGGCATGGCTCTCAAAATCGATTAGTCCCATGCCTCTGCTTGAGCGTGGACCAAATAGCGTTTCCATCCGTATAGGAGGGTGAGAGCCAGGCCACAGCCAGCCCTGGATAAGCGCGCAAATTGAGGTTGTAACGGTAGGTGAGAAGGCTATCGCATGGGCCTGGTACCACAGTATTGGGAGGATGAGCGAGTTAGCAACTGTAACTCGTCCTGTTAGTCCTGGGGTTCTCCCCTTGAGGGAGGCTAAGCGTTTTGGATACCCGTTGTAACAGGTTACTTTCCATTGTCTCATTAGCATATCCCCCTGATTCTAGCCAGATTCCAAGGTGTCGGACAGGAGTGGTGGTGGGAGGTGTTGCAAAGGGTAAAATGATTGGGTTTTTTCTTCGAGTGTTGGTGTGAGGTTCTAATGTTGTGGCCCAATTGTTTGTGTATTTGCCTAAGAGGATGATTTCTGTCTTCCTTTTGCTGAGCGATGCATTGCTCACCTTGGAGTATTCCTCTAGAGTGCGTTCCAGCTGTCGGGCATCTTCATTGTATGCTATACCTGCTACGCAGTCATCTGCAAATGCCAGTATGTTGACTGTTGGTTGTCCTTATGCGGTTATCCCCATGAGACGTGAGTCAGTTGCTCGGAGGAGCGGGTCAAAGCTGAAATTGTATAGCAGTGGGCTGAGGGGATCCCCTTGTTTGAGCCCTCTGTGTGGTTTGATATTGTTTGTTAGGAATCCAGGGCCGCATACAGCCATGGTTACAGATTCTGTTAGGAGCATCGCCCATTTTATGAATCTTGGTGGGAGATTGAAGGCATGTAGACATTCTTTTAGGTATGGCCAGCTAACACGGTCATACGCCTTTTCCTGATCCAAGAAGACCAGGGCACCAGTTGCTTTGGATTGGCAAATGTTTGCAACAGGGTGTATGTTGGTCCATATTGAACGTCCTGGTATAAACCCAAACTGGTTGGGTGATAGGACGTCAGATGCAATTGCGCCTAATCTAGCTGCTAGAATTTTTGTTGGAATTTTTGTGTCAGTGTTGGAGAGTGCAAAAGCCAGTTGGCCAGGTCCAACTTGTCACCCTTTTTATACAAGGTTATAACGTAGGATTCATGGCCTCCTGGTAATAGGCGTGTTTCCAACAAACTCTGGTTCATTGACGCCAATAGGAGGGGGCGATTTGTTAAAAATATTTTTTGTAAAATTTGTAGGGTATCCCATCAGGCCCTGGGCATTTACTACGTGGTGCACCACAAATTGTTTCCCAAAGCTCCTCCCGTGTAATAAGGGATAGTATATTGTAATTTGGTGGTGTACTTTTTATCTTGGCAGTTTGAATAAATCCTTTAATTTTTTGTGGATCTGTTGGAATATTGCGATATAATTTGGTGTAATAGCGGTGTACTTCCAACTTGACCTCCTCAGGGTCAGTTGCCACAGTGCTGTTGGTCTTGCAGACCTGTGTGCACGCAGGCTGGTTTCCATGGGAGTGGAATTGGTGGAAAAAGTATGTCAAACAGGTTTTGCCTTCCTTTATAGACTTACCTTTGTTCAATACTTTTATTCTGTGTTGGTGTTCAAAGATGAGATTGTTAAGTCGGGCTGAAATTTCTGCCCATTTGCGTCCCCAATTAGGGCTATAGTCAGTTCTCAGAGTATTTAATTCCAGGTGGTCTAGTTCTGCCAAGGTATGCTTGATTGTGGCTGTGTCCATGGTGTACTTGCGTGATGCAATATGTCAGGTTTTGTTGATTAAATCTTTTTTGAAATTTTCCCATGTTCTGATGGGATCTGAAGTGAATGGGGCTGTGAATTCTGGGTTTGTAGCTTTGTTTTCAACCCAGTCAGATATCTCAGGCAATCTTATATTTTCTGGGTGAAGCTTTCTCCAAGGCGACACCTGTGTGTGGGATTGGGTTGGTGCTAACTGCACCATAACTAATCGGTGAACAGAAAAATTGATCTTTTTTGTTGTAATTTTGGAGATTCTTGAGTTGTGGGATTGTGGGATGAGGATGTGGTCAATACGACTCATCAATATGAGCAGTCCCTCACGCATGTTGGGTCTTGTCATATGGGGAAGGATTGGTGAATTGGGAGGAAGAGCATCCTGTATGCCAAGAGATGCCTTCATTGTGCGATATTCAATGTGTCCAGGTGGGTATCCCCTGGGATCAGGCCATCGATCTGTATTGGGGTTATCCCAGCAGTTAAAATCACCTAACATGATGATATCTGGTGGGAGGGTGAGGGTAGAAATTTTTCAAAAAATTCTTTCTCTCAGTTGCAGTGCACGGTGCATAGATACATGCTAACGAAATTATTTCATCTTGGCATGTGATTGTTGCTACCAGGACTTGACCGTGCAAGTGTGATGATGAATTTGTAATTTTAAATTTTTTGCTGTTTTGGACTATCACCCCACAGTGAGACGTCCATACTGATTGTGATGGTGCGACCCTGGTTGACCAGGATTCTTCTTCCCCTTGTAGGCAGTGGGTTTCTTGGATGGCCAAGATGTCTACAAGAGGTTTTTGCAGGAATGCCAGCTTTTGGCTTGGGACATATGAGCCCTGGCTCCCACGATGTTTAACGTCCCTATTGACACTGAGGTTCCCGCGGCGCCTCAGGAGTGGTTGGGAGGACCCTCTGGTCCTATTGCACCGCAGCTCATTTTGGCCATGCTCCGCGTCTGTACTCCAACTCTTTCACTACCATAGTTGGTTCCCTTGATCTGACCCAATGATTCAAGGGAATTGCGGTTTTTTACATTTGCGTCAACTTTTCCTGCACAGGTCTCATGTTGATTTGATGCGGGTTGTTGATTGGATTTTATATTTTTGAGGTTCAACTTTGTTGCATTGTGCACCGCATTTTCACCCAAATTGCAGTTGCATTGTTCCTCAGTATGTGCATGACTGATGACGCTTTGTGGCTCAGTCTGGTTACTGAAAAAATATTTGCCTGGGCATATTGTTCTGATTGGTTGGTTCGGTGAATATCTGAAATATCCTCCTGAATTTGTCCGTGATTAATGGCGGATTCCACGTGTGCTGCCGCTTCAGCCGCTGCTCTCTTGCGGGCTTTTTGTGCTGCTTTACACTGTTTACTTGTAACTGGGTCCACGATGGAGTATAGTCCATCTTCACCCCAAGGAATGGGTGGCAGCCATCAGTCATTTTGGCGAAGTTTTCATTATCTTCGTCCATAGCTTCTTCACAAAAATCATTTTCCATTAAGCCCTCTTTTACAGGGCATGCATGTTCCTTATGGCCCAGTGAGTCACATTGGTTGCAAATGGGTGGTGCGCATTCCAGTATAACTCAGAATGCAGCTGACTGGCCCCCATCTGCAAAGTGAAATTCTGCTACGCAGGGAATTCTGGATAAATCCTCTTCCACTTCTGGGAAGGGGTTGATTACAGCGATAGCTTTGCCTGTGCACAGGTTGGGCATTAAGCGAAATGCTGTAATTTAAGTTGTTGGATTTCTCCATAGGCCACAAGACCTTTGCGGAGCTCCTCCTCGATTACCTTATGAGGAAGGTTTGTGGGAGTGAGTCAAAGGAGATGAACAAAGTTTTCACTTTGTTCTATCTGGTGTGCGCGGTGTGCACAATTTTTTGCCCTCAGGGAGGGCAATTTCCACGCAGATTTTTGCTGCGGCATCAGCTTCATCGGCTGTTTCAAAACCAATATTGAACCAGCCACAGCCCATGTTGTTGGTGGCTACGTACACCGCGTGAGGGAAAAGTGAGGGCTGTGCCTCACATGTTTTCTCCCACAGGGTTGGTGACTCATCCCCAAGGAAGAGTCTGATCCCGTGTTCCACCTTTGACAAAGGTTGGTTGAATTGAATGTACATGTATTGCGCGTGCTTTACAGTAAATACCATAAACCCAGATGGTGTCTGAGTTTTCAATTTTTTTATGGCTTGGGTTCCTGGTCCTCCTCCAGGGTGTTTTTGCCCTTAGTTGCAAGTTAAGTGCACCGCTTGCCATGACGCTCGCCCATGTTGTATTATTTTTGTTATTAAAGTCGCCCATCTTTCTTGTTCATGATTATCCAAATTTGCTGTTTGAATCGAATCATAGTAACTAAAGTGATTGTTATGAGAAAGAAAAGCTGTAGATTATCATTTTTATTCTGGTAGAAATAGTATACCTTTTAATATAATTTTTATAGATAAGAAACCAAGATTAGACTTTTGGTCCTCATATTTATTCCTCTACTTGTTGTATTAACTTACATATCTTTAATATAATGTAAACATTTATTGAGACTCAGAAGATTATTTGGAAATATGCACACCATCCTCTGTTGCAGCCTCAAATCCGTTCCCATGTGTGGCGCTGCCTGAGGCAGGTGTACCATATGGCTGAGCGCTCTAACGCTTTACACTCATCCTGCATCGTGTGTGGCCAGTATGGAACGCTGTTCCACCACATGGAGAAGTGTCCTACCTCTAGAGTGATATGGCGCGAAGTTCAACGTCTGCGTGGCCAGGATCAAACACATCCCTTCAGTCTGTCAAGAGATATGTTTGCTTTATCAATGGCCTCCCCCTTCCACCCTCCCTCCGTGCTCTGGTGATTGCAATCGCCATGTGGACTATCCACACAATTGTCTTGGATGCCATCGCAGGCTCCACCCCCACCCTCCCAGAAGCTGTCCACAGCTTCTGGTCTCATTTGGTGGACCACTTTCAGGCGTGGATATTTGGATACCTCCCACTGTATTGCCGACATCTGGTCTCCTCCTGGTTCCCAGTTTGGTTCATCAAATCAGACCCTTTCCTCTACATGTGTTCAATTGTGGCTACGGCCCCTTCACACGTTCCCTCCCCCTCCCCATAGTGGCGTTCCCGCTGGCAACAAGAGATAGCATCGCTTCTCTGGGGTGCCTTCCCTGTTACTAAGATTTGTTTCTTTTGGGTCAAATTCGGAAGTGTCTGTCCCATGGTCAGCCTTCCTTGCAATAAATTTGAATTTAAATATAATGTAAACATTTAGTAGATTATAATGGAAGAAATATGGGTTATATTCATAATAAAAAAAGATTTGACCTGTTGGTCTTCATTTATCTTAGACAGGAATACCAAATTTTATTTATAACACTTTTCTTATTTTGTAATTCTATTATAGACTTAGCCTCTACTATAGGCTTCTAACCTTTGGGTTATTAGTCCAATAATAAGAACGTTATGATTTTATAGGGCTGCAACTTGAGTTAAAATCTATCAACTAGATTTTTTGATTGGATTTAAATAATTGGGATGTCTTGCAAAGCTTTTTAGAGATTTTATAACATTTTCATTACCAAACTTACCTCCTCAGCTTGATAGCATGCTCTTTCCATTGTGATATCAAAGCAATATGGCGTTGGGGCAACGTATTAATTTCACAGTGCCTATATCATCTGAGATCTCTTTTAGTT
Organism: Massospora cicadina; assembly: GCA_022478985.1. Classification (NCBI taxonomy): domain Eukaryota; kingdom Fungi; phylum Entomophthoromycota; class Entomophthoromycetes; order Entomophthorales; family Entomophthoraceae; genus Massospora; species Massospora cicadina. The sequence goes on along the minus strand of JAKSZP010007178.1, from coordinate 37,048 downwards.
TTAAGAACTATTGCTTAAAAAGTATTACTTATTGTTAGTTAGTTATCTGATATAAAACAATGTTGCTGATTGCTACCTCTTTTTACCCTTGCTACTAACAGAAGGCTGTCAAAAATGGCCAGAATTTCTTTTACCCTTTAAATTACCAATTATCTCTTAAACATGCTGTTTCAGCACCATGCTGGGATTTTAAAATTAAAGTATAAGGTTAGACATGTGAATTAAAGTGGTCTAATATATTTTATGAATTGGATTTACTAGTTGTTATAACTTGGCAATAGCGTTGATATATGCTGGGGTATTTTGCACAGGGTCAAACCCACTGAGCAATTGGACAGATAATATGGAGATTGCTGGTTTTGGACACACTTGAAAATATAATAAACTTTATGGAGCAATTGCCCCAATGACACTGTATTTATTTAATATAACAGCGGTTAATCACTATTAGCTCTCCTTCTTCAACTAACAATCCTCTCCCTTCAATCATCCTATCTTGCTTTTATATCAGCAACTTTGGATAATACCATTCCCTTGGCTTAAACTATTTATTTCTGCCATAATCTCATTGGCTCCATCAGAGTATGGTACTCGAAATTTCCCTATCACCTTAGTTCAAGGCGATCTATTCAATATTTGTCAAATGTCAACATTGCCTTATTACCTTATTTGGAGGCGATCCAATAACTAACCTTTCCACCCTATATTGACTCATCTCAAGGCAATCAAATTTTTGTAACTATAATCATGGTCAGCAGATTATGGTCAATCCACTATGGCTATTTTAGGCTTTTCTTGTCCAATTATATCAGAATCTCAACATTAGTAATTTAAATGATTACTTAATTTAGTATGAGGCCATTATAATTAATATAGCTATAAATTATCATAAAATTTTGTTCCAATGAATGTTTTGGCTTTATTCTGAGTAAGAAGCCACATGTAACTTCTTTTTATTTAACCAAGGTAAACCGACCAGGGAATGGACATTACCAAACTAAGAACCAAAACTAAAAACTAATGTAAAAAATCAATTCAAATAAAACACCCAAATGGACAGATTGAGTGAAACACACCTAGCAAAACACCAACCAGATGGGCAGCAGAGATTGCTTATCCCTCCATGGTGGAAGGCGAGGGGGGATTGGGGGGCACATCTTTGGAAGCAGCTTTCTCTTCCCAGAGTAGGGTGCATGTTAAGGCGGATACCAATGGCGTCAGGGCAATGGAGGCATTTGGTTCAATATCTTTGATGATTGGTACTTCTGAGTAATTGCCAACCATAAAAATGGCAGTGATATTCGGCTAATGCTTTTTTGGCTTTAATGCAGGCATCTGGTAGTTTAACAAACGTGGCAATATTGGTTCAGGTAATCTTAGCTTTCAGATTCCATGCTACAGTTACTACATTCTTGATAGCGTCGTTGACGTTTTTGTGTAATTGTTTCACATTAATCTTACTTTTTGGAGTAAGTTTTATGGGGATAACAGGAGGTGGAATTCCTCCTGTGAGTGCTGCCACTGATTTGGCGGTGGCTTTGCAGAGGGGAAGGCAATCTGGTGTGGCAGCTGCTTCTACTGCAAGCTGGTGGTCGCTGTAGAATGATTTGGCATTTGGGTGTGGGGCATATAAATGAGGGAGGAATTCTGCATCCCATTTTGCATTACAGAACCGGTCAACTTTCAGCAATGGTTCTTCAATGATATTACCTGATTCATTGATTTCATCTAAAAACTCCCATAGGTTCTAATTGAATTAAATTGGGGAATTGGCGTATGGTTGAGGATTGGGTGATTCGTTGAAGGCTGCATAAGATTGAACTAGGGTCCAATCCTGCGCTTTATTGGAGGAATCATGTGTGGCACTGGGTGAGGTGGAGGCTGATTGGTGGCTGCAGGTGCAGCTGCAGCAACAGGCTTTGGGGGAGGTAGGATCATACCCCATGCCAGAACTGGCGCAGGGTGGATGGTGCATTGGTGGCTGTCAGATAGAAAAATCAGCGTTGTCAGAAGCAGCTAGGGATGGGCACTTGCATTTTGAGTGGTCCAACTCAAAACAGGTTGGACAAATCATCCAACCGCCCTTGAAGCAGGCCCATAATGGATGGTTGGTGGCAGAGGGGATAGTGGCACAAGGGGGAGTTGACGGGGCAATTTTGTTTGTTTCAGGGCTGATCGTGGTATATGCCTGAGGCCTAGTGAGGCGTGTATCCCCATTTGGGACCACAAATTGCAAGGTAGGGTTGGAGCCATAGGCTGCCAAACCTTCAATCAGCTCCTGGTGGAGCACCTCAGGGGAAGGTGGATGGGCAAACCAGAAAAAGTGAACCATCAAAGTGGTGTCCACTGAGAGCCAGGTCTGAGTTGTTGAAAGAGGAGTATCTTGGAAGACCAGGGGCACCATAGCCTCAGTGGTGGCATCAGCTTTACAGGTGAAGCAATATCAAAATAACCCTTATAGGGGTGGAAGTCAATAAAACAGGTGGGACACATCACCGCCTGAGCCATTTTGATAATGGCTTGGTCATTGTAGGGAAAAGTTTCCTATATTTTGACCCTAAGGCCAAAATGTTTCTCCAGGGGAGCACCAGGGGGGCAACGGGGCACTGCTTGAGTTTGAGCGAGGTGGGCGTCGAGATTCCTTGGGAGGAATAAATCATCCCAGGGGTTTGTTATGATTGGGTGAGCCAGTCCGAGCACATTTTCCTGTTAGATGGAAAATGGCAGGGGGTGTTCGCCACTGCTTCACACTGGGGCAGCCAGCGGGAAATCTGATGATATTGAAGTGAAATTATGGTGGGCGATTGAGTTTTACTTTTTAACTGTACAAATTGCTCAGAGAGTTATGCTGAGCGGAAAGAGAGAGCCACATGTAAACTTCTAATATGTTATCTCTATATTGAGTGCTGTTATGAAACTTCTGAGGTTGTAAATCGAACAGTGGATATCCCCTCCCTGGTGTTCCTCCCTTATCCCATTTATTTAATTTTCTATCTGATTAACTTTGAGACCCCTAAAATCCCTTTCTTTTTGAATACTTTTTATTGATCTACTATAAAAGCCTGATTATAATATTTTATAAAATAATAATATTCTGCTTACTTTCAGTTCCCTTACCTTTTGTTTATCAGATTAATCCCTAATAAGCCACTTATGATCTTTCAGGCCAAATGCTAAATGTGAGCGCCAACCAACAATGACCACGTTTCCTGATAATACCAAAATCTGAAGCGTTGCCTGAACCTCAGGTTGTGATAAATTTGTAGATTCCCAATATCTCACAACAAAGTGGTGAACCTGCCAGAGATGAAACCTAGAACCTGTAACTACAGTTCCAATTGACCAAAAGACCACCATTAGATTTCATGAGGACCTGAGCCAAGAAGAACCTCAAAAACTGACCACAGAACCCATTTATGAGTGTTTAGATGACTATAACACTTGGGGAGACGACTATGGAGTCAATTCTCAGCAACTCTTATGAGAAGTGGCAATTCTATCCCATGGACCCACGAAAAATAGCACTGTGCCAGCCTGACTTTTAGTCCTGGTTTCTTTGGCAAGCACGTGCCAAAAAAAATCCTGAATTTTGTCCTCCTAACTCCGAAAAAAATTCTGAAAGCTTCACCTTTAAAATTATATGAGCAATAGTAAATTCTCTGAAGGTTCGAAGTCCTGATGGGGCTTTGGGACAGATCACATAGTGGCACTGCGAGGAAGTCAATCAGTAACTCCATAGTTTGTTTTTCAAAGCCCTTGCAAATCCTCACCTTGATATAGTATACTTAGCCCAACCAACTTGTGTATTTCAATCAATAGCTGTTTGCTATAGTTTAATTTAATTTATTGCAAGGAAGGCCGACCAAGGGATGGACACTTCCAAATGTCAACCCAAAAGAGACAAAACTTAGTAACAGGGAAGGCACACCAGAGAAGCGATGCTATCTCTTGTTGCCAGAGGGAACGCCACTTATGGGGAGGGGGAGGGAACGTGTGAAGGGGCCGTAGTCACAATTGAACACGTGTGGAGAAAGGGTTTGATTTGATGAACCAAACTGGGAACCAGGAGGAGACCAGCTGTCAGCGACGCGGTGGGAGGTATCTAAACATCCACGCCTGAAAGTGGTCCACCTAATGAGACCAGAATCTGTGGACAGCCTCTGGGAGGGTGGTAGTGGAGCCTGCGATGGCATCCAAGACAATCGTGTGGATAGTCCTCATGGCGATTGCAACCACCAGAGCACAGAGGGAGGGTGGAAGGGGAGAGGCCATTGATAGAGCAAACATCTCTCTTGACAGACTGAAGGGATGTGCTTGATCCTGGCCCACCAGACGTTGAACTTCGCGCCATATCACTTTAGAAGTAGGGCACTTCTCCAGGCGGTGAAACAGCGTTCCATACTGGCCACACACGACGCAGGATGAGTGTAAAGCGTTAGAGTTCTCAGCCATATGGTACACCTGCCTCAGGCAGCGCCACACATGGGAACAGATTTGAGGCTTCAACAGAGGATGGTGTGCGTATTTTCAGATAGTTTTTTGGGTCTCAATGGAGTAAGGGATGTCCATCATGTCCAGGTAGTCCACCCTGGATAGGACATGGGTCCATGTGGGGATCACGCCATCTTGGATGGGTAGCCCCTGTACATCTTGTGTGTGAACTGAGGAGAGGGGCGGCCTCTTTGGGCTGTGTGTCCGCTAATATGAATTCTCCACTCAGCGCTCCGCATGGAGAGGAGGATTCGTTTGTAGTGGGTTTTAGTCCCGTGAGGACCTGTGGCCGATGGGTGTGAAGCCAGGTATTTCATCATGGAGTGAGGGTTTGATGGATTGTTGAGGCCCAAAGCGCAGGAGAAGTTGGAGTGGGACGCGCGGGACCATTGTTGGGAGGGGAGCATAGGGGCGGTGACGGCCGCAATCCAGGTGCCCAGGATCTTGGCCGCATGGGCTTTAAAATTAAGCAGGCCCATGCCACCATGATGATGAGGGCTAAACATGACCTCCAGCCATACTGGTGGTGGGCGGCCTGACCAAAGCCATCCTTGCATCAGGGCATACAAGAATTTGAAAAATCTTGGGGAGAAGGGGATGGCGTGGGCTCCAAACCAGACTTTGGAGAGGAGCATAGAGTTGGCTAAAATAACCCTGCCAGTAAGGGAAGTAGGGTGGGCTCTGAGGGAGGCGATGTGCTTCGTCACGTTGTCTAGAATACAACTCTCCATTACTGCTGATGCATACCTGCCTGCCTCCACCCACACGCCCAGATGGCGGACCGGCCCTATGGTAGGGCGTGGCACGAAGGGGAGCACCAGTGGGGCGGTGTGAGGTGAGCTGGGAGGGCGAGCACGTTTGCGAGCAGATGGTCTGGGCTGGGCACTGGTCTCTGGGGCCCAGCAAATTTGATACCGACCAAGGAGGATGATTTCGGTTTTGGAAGCGTTCAGTGCAGCATTACTTACCCGGAATACCCCTGGATGAGAGCTTCAAGTGCGCGTGAATCTTTATTATTATACACCCCAACCACACAGTCATCTGCAAACGCCATCATCTTGATTGGGGCTTGGCCTGGCACATGGACCCCAGTGAGTTGGGCATTCACATTTCAAAGTAGTGGGTCAAGGCTGAAGTTGTATAATAGTGGGCTAAGGGGGTCTCCTTGTTGCAAGCCCCTTTTAGGGCGGACTACTTCCGTTAGGAAGCCAGGGCCACGTACTGCCATTGTTGCAGATTCCATGAGCAGCATCACCCAGTTGATGAAGCGAGGGGGTAGGCGGAATTGATGGAGGCAGGCCCTGAGGTATTCCCAGTTTACTCTATCATAGGCCTTCTGTTGGTCCAAGAATACAAGTGCCCCAGAGGCTGTGGACTGGCATGCGTTAGCCACAGAGTGTACGTTGTCCCAAATCGACCTTCTGGGTATGAAACCGAATTGTTCTGGGGAGATGGTGGCAAATGCTACAATCCCCAAATGGGTAACCATTATTTTTGTTAAAATTTTTGTATCCGTGTTAGTTTAAGAAATGAAGCGCCAGTTGGCTAAGTCTAGCTTGTCTCCTTTCTTGAAGAGTGTGATGGTGAAGGCCTCTTGTCCTCCTGGTAGGAGGCGTGTTTCCCAGAAGGCTCTGGTTAAGTGAGGCAAGCAGTAGTGGGGATATATATTTGAAGTACTTTTTATAGAATTCATATGATATGCCATCTGGGCCTGGGCATTTCCGGTTTGGTGCACCGCGGATGGCTGTCCATAATTCTTTCAAAGTAATCAAATTCAATATTTCTGGGTTATTGGGAAATGGTGCAGATGTGGGTTCAGTCAAGAAATTCCGCCACTTCAGCTGGCTGAATTGGATCAGATTGGTATAACTTGAAGTAATACTTTTATGTTTTGATTGCCACTCAGCTGGCGTAGCCACGATGGAATCATCCGATCTTCACACCTGTGTGCAGGCCACGCTCTGGAGTGGTGCAAAAAAATTTGAAAAAATATGCGGTGCACTTGTCACCCTCTGTAATGCGTTTGGCCCTGTACTGAACACAAACCCGATGTTTGTGTTGTCTTTTGAGCGCGTTGAGGTGGGCGGATGCCTCCACCCACTTCCAGCCCCATGCAGGGCTGTATCCTGTGGCTGGGATGTTGGACTCCAGGTGTGCCAGCTCTGCCAGAGTGCACGAGATGACGGCTGATGTGGCTCATGAGTGTTGGGAGGAGAGGTGGTGAGAGTGTCGGATGGTATCCTCTTTAAAGGCTGCCCATGTGGAGATGGGGTCTGCGCAAAACAGTGTAACAAACTCTTTTGCCAAAGTTGCTGATTCCACCCAGATGGAAAATCCTGGCAATGCAAGTTTGGGGGGCGGAATTTGCACCAATGTGGGGCCTTAGCCACTGTGACAGGTAGGTGGTAGGTTATTGAGACCAGCCTGTGGTTGGAGAATTCTATTTTTGTTATTTTGAAGTGGGAAATGTGGGGTTGGAATTTCACCAGCGTAAGGATAAGGTCAATGCGGGTCATGGACCTTAATTGGCCGTTGTGGATGTGGGGGCGCATCATGTTTTTGAGCAGCGGGGCTTGCCACAGCAGCGCATCCATTAACCCAAGGGTGGCCTTTAGAACTTGAAGTTCTACATGACCCTGGGGGCGTGGGAGGAGGAAGGCCAACGGTCCATGGGTGTGTTTAGCTAACAGTTCATGTCGCCAACTACAAAAGGGTCTGGGGGTAGCGGGAGGGATTTGACTGACAAGAAAAATTCTTGATGCTCTCGTGCACAGGTTGGGGCGTAGATGTTGATGATAGCATGTGCCACGTCAACCCACAAGAAAGTGACAATGAGGACTTGGCCATTTAGGAAGGATTCTGACGATAAAAATTTGAAAAAATTGTTTTTCTGAACTAGCACCCCACAGTGCTCTGACCAAAAGGATAGGGATAGGAGGAGCATGGTTTTCCAAGCATCCTCAGAACCTCGCGGACAGTGGGACTCCTGGATGGCCAGGATATCCATGAGTAAATTTTTTTGTAAAAAACTCAGTTTCCTAGCCCGGGATGGCAAGGCCTTGAGTCCGGTGATATTCAATGTCCCTAAAGTAAATGTTTCCCCCATCGTACCTTAGGTGTGAGGGGTGGGCACCTGGGCCCACTAGCCTCCTCTAGATCCCACGGGCCTTCATGGCAGCGCGGGTGTTTGCAGCAACACTATCAGTAGTTTTGTTGATTTTAGCAGAAAGGTTCGCGTTGGCTTTTGCCTTCACTTTTTGTTTCCCCAACATCAGATGAATATTTTGTAGTGTGGATGAGTTTGGTGCACCTATGAGTGAGTTGAAAAAAAATTTCAGTTAGATTGACCCCCAAGTCAGTTTCAACCAGAGCTTGGTTGCAAAGTTCAGGTGAGATTAGTCACCCATCAGATCCTCAGATTGGGTGGCCCAATTGGCATGGGATTCCCAAATCTGATTGGTTGATGGATTCCTGAGTTGCTTCTACTGCAAAGGTCTCAATGTCCTCCTGGCATTGGGAGTGTGGGATAGTGGTGGTGACTTTAGCCGCTTCCTTGGCCACAGCCCTGTGGGCCTGCTTGGCCTTCTTCCACTCTTGCGTGGAAATAGGTTTTACCAGTAGGTAACAACCTTGTGCTCCCCATGGGAAAGCCTCTTCGGTGCTTGTGGTTGGTTTTTAGTGCGCCTCTCCGCTGGCCATGGCTGCTGAGGGGTGCTCTTGAAATGTGATGCCCTCCTTGGTGGGGCATGCGTGTGCCTTATGGCTGAATGCATCACAGTGGGTGCAGATGGGGGATGCACTGTCCACGGTTACCCAGAAAGGGTGGGTGGTATGCCCTTCAATATTGATATATGTGGAGTGTGGGATCTGGGTTAGGTCCTTCACAATCTCCTCAGTTGGGGTCAGAACTGTTATGGCTTTGCCGGTGCACAGGTGTGACATCAGTGTAAAGCGTTGCATCTCAAAAGATTGTATTTCGCCATATACAGTGAGACCATCTTTCAGGTGTTGCTCTAAAATGGCACGTTTTACCATAGTAGGCAAAAAGTCAAACATGAGGAAAATTTGGTTGGATTTTGTCCATCTGGTGCGTTTGGTTTTGATGACCCGTTGCCCTTTGGGGAGATCAATCACTACACGCACCGCAGCAGCCTCATCTCTGCTTCCTTTTTTTCAAAACTGAGGTCCAGCTAACCATGTAACATGGAGCGAGGTGCGACATACACTGCAGTTGGGAAAAAAGTGTGCACATCCCCACAAAATTTATCCCATAGAGCTGTTTGTTGGATGTCCATAAACACACAGACTCCGTATTCCACCGACTAGAGTGGTTGGGAGTGCAGCATGTTGATGTACTGGTTGCATCGCACTTGCCAAGTGAGGATTTCTGGGGAAATAGTGACCGCCAGTTTTTTTAAATTTTTTTCTATTCCGCCAGTTTCTCTGGGGCATTTTTGAACGTTTGAGGCCGCGGGCCTACCACCTGCTCCTCTTACCTTACTTGCTCAACTGCTCCCTGACATGGGCGCAGACTAATTTCCTCTGTGAGATTATCAAACTAGAATCAGACTTGAATTGAATAAGTTGCAAAAATTATTGCAACGAGAGAGAAAAAGTCTTTTTGCTATGTTACGCACAAATGAACTGCCACCATAATCAACCTTAAAATTCTGCATCATTAAAAACTAGACCGCCTCCATCTGAATGCCTCCAAAATGGATTATATTCCTAAAATATACCCAATATTAAGCCACCTTCATAATGAACTAACAGATTTATGCACTGACTGAGCATGTCCAACATTAACTATGCTGGTCATAGGCAGAGACTTTAGATGGCCTCCAATGCTTCAATTATGATCGACTCAGACACCATTTTCAGCAGTGCTGAGCTCCCTATGTCCAATGTCAGGTTTTCCACACAGGTAGCTATTGTCCCAATCAGGGAGAGCTGTCACCTTGGTCCATGCAACCAACTTCAAAACCCGTTAACTTGCCTCCTCCAGTTTTCCAGTCCATTCCCACTCTCCCCCAAATGACTGCTCAACCCATGATCTGGAGATACTTTAACTCAAAGATTGGCACGCCAAATATAATATATTAATAGATCCCTTACAGAAGAAACTTACCAGTTAATCTTATTTTTGGTAGTATAAGATTCCAAAAAATTATGGATTAAAGGATCTATGAACCCTACTGTTACCCCTGAATTCTGAAGAAAATTAAGATAGTGATTTACTGAATGAAAAAAACCCTGAAAGTACCTGAACCTACACGGAAACCTTATTATAAGGTATGAAAAAAATCCTCGCATCAAATCAAATACTCATGAGTTGCCTTTACCCATTTTTGTTAGTAAACTATAAATCAAATTAAATAAGAATGAAACCCCAAAACCCCAAACTCACACCATCTAAGAAAAAGTTTCAATTGCTTCTCTTGCAACAACCTGGACCAACCAGCCATTTATGAAGACTTTGCCCTCAAAATATCCTCTCAAGCTGCCTCATCAGTTATCCTCAACCCAACAAGTTATTCCCTATCAACTCAAACTATTTTATTCTGTCGCGATTCTGACATGACTGCACAATAATCGTGGGACAGCTAGGGCGGATTGGGAAGAATCTTCCAAACATGATATCAGTTACAATTATCTGAGTGCCTCGAGATGAGGCAATATTGGGATAATGGGTTATTATTGGATCACCTCTATATAAAGCAATAAGGCGATGTCAACATTTGACAAATACAAAGTAAATTGCTTACAATTATGGCGATAGAGAATTAGGGAATAACAAGCTGAAATTGAGGAGAATCAGCGGAATAGAATAGCCCAAGCTATGAGAGTGTTATCATCTGAAGCTGCAGTATATAAGCAAGATGGGCAATTGAAAGAAAGAGGTTGTTAATAGTAGAGAGAGCGAGACAGCAAAAGATCGCTGTATTTATTAAAATATTTAAAAGAGTTGATTGGGGCAATTGCTCCTATTTTTAGTATATTTTCAAGTATGTCCAAAGGATTAACAATCCCCACATCATCTGTCTGTTGCTCAGTGGGTTTAACCTGTACAACAATATGGTAGATCCTAACAGTACCGTTCAATTTTATAACAGTAGTGCTCACTACAGGGGGCCCATTGATTAACCACCTAACACTCCAATACTCCAGTCACCTGCTATGCCTTACACAGCCAGTGTTGCTGGGGAATCTTCATGGAACACTGCACCAGCGGGATATGAGTAACTCAAACTTACCTTGTATGCGGTGCTCAAAAAACCGTAGATGAACTTCTTCAAGAACGAAATGCTATCATGTACCATCTTGATAGCACGTTTAGCCAAATGCAAATCTTGGACCAACAAAACAATGAACTTGCCAACTGATTAATGATACCAAAGAATGGCTGCAGTGCGCAGAGCGAAGATTGACCAATACCTCACAGTCTTCTCGCTGGGACAAGGATGACCAGCAAGAAGGGGCATCATATGAGGAAGATTATAACGCTGGTCAGAGCTACTACACCCAGGATGGTAGTACCAGATACAAATATGAGTTGGAACGCCACTTCACTCAAGTAATGGCGGTACCACCCATGGCAGAAGGTCATGCTACCCCTGAAGTGGCGGACATCCCAACTTCCACTGATCCAGCTTCTCATTGGGAAACTGCTTTCAGATCTTGACCCATTCCTCAGTATGGGCCAAAACCCCGTGAACGGGATGAGGAGCTTAGTATCAAAAAATTACCTCCATTTGATCAAAACAGGAACATTAATGGTTTCTTCAAGCAGTTTGAGTTTGCAGCGGAAGGCGCATCTGATAGATGGAAGGCTAAGTTGTTGATATCTGCCTTGGACAACGGGAGTGCCAATCGGGTCACCTGTTACCTCCCAAGTAGCTCTGTCACCTATAAGGATGTGAAAGATACCATACTCCACCTGTTTGGGGGTACCTCAAAAATGTCACAGCAGAAATCAGAGTTCCTAACAATCGTATTCTGCCAAAAAGAGACTCTCCTGGAGTTCACTGATTGATTCACAAAGGAATCCCACGTGCTGATTGGGGCAGGGTACTTAGCGGAAGCTGACATGTGCATCGCCATGACCTCTGCGGTGAAGCCATATCATGAGCTTCACAATGTCATTTCGCTGCTTCTGGATGACGACGTACCTCTGCTCAAGGTTTTATATATTTTGCGTCGAATATCCCCTAACTTTCCACAGCCAAATATGGAACGGAAGGCTACTGCCACTACTGCACTCTCTTATTCAGGAGAATACTCTCATCTGACTCAAGCTCCATTTAGTAATCCTCAGCCTTTCTATGACTCTGCGCCTCGTCCTCAGCAAAATTATACTAAACAGTTTGATCAGCGTCAATGGGCTGGTCACAAAAACCATCAGTAACCCAACTATCGACCAGGACCTAGCTATGCTGAACGTCAGCAATCATCTTACTGACCTGGGGTTAGTTACGCTGAAAGACCCCAAACTTTCCAATCTGGACCCTTTTATGATATTCAAGGACATGGCTCTTATGGGGTTAATAGCTATGAATGCGGCTGACCTGGCCATTTGGCAAAATTCTTCCATAACCACCGTGTGAACTATGTACACTAAGATCAATACTAGGGAAAAGATGGAGTGGAGTAGAGATGGGACCCTCTAACTCCGCGATACCAACTCAACACGTCCCTGAATCAATAGTAGTATACCCTGCGGAAATTCCTCAGTATGATGACGGACTTTTATATCAGTAGCCAGTTGAAGGAGTAAGAGTAGTGACACAAGCTCAAGCCAAGGAGGGGGCGGAAGAAGAGTCCCCAGAACAATTGAAACTGTATGCCTGTCAAATGCTTGATCAAGTTTCCTGGACAAACTCGATTCTGCTGCAGATGCACCAACTCTGAAAGGAGTAAACGTCGTTCTTTCTTTAGATGCCATTGTCAAAGAATGCCCCCAAGTCGGTGAGTTTATAATGAGTTTTCTTGAAAAAAGAGAGCCCATAAATGTTCACATATTAAACAGTCAATATTCTTCTTATTCTGAGTGTACATACTGTGATATTTTTGTAGCGAAAAATAGGGTTCACGCTATAATAGATACTGGTTCTCCAGTCAACATAGTTTCCACTAATTAATGACGAAGTTAACATTAAAGCCTGGTGTGGACCATTGAATGGTGTATGGAACTGCTGGAGCAGTAAGCATCATCTCTGAGAGGGCTTACAGTGCGCTACCTCTGCGCTTTGGGTTCATTGTCATTGTAGCTCCAGCAATTGTGCTGCGAAATGTAAACTACAACCTGTTAATCATAACTGCTTTCCTGTGCCATTTTGGGGCTGTCGTTATTATGATGGAGGAGACCCTCGCCATTCTGGGTCAGCAAATCCTAATTTACTTCACCACTAGCAGAGTACCAAAGTATCTGGTGCATATGAGCCATATCAACCTTGCCTATAGTGACGTGGTGATGCCAGTTCGCTATCACTGACTAAAGCGTAAGGCTCAGCCCCTTCCCCAGCAGATATATGAATATAAAGGGGTACCTCTTCGAGCTGCAGGTCCCATATCTATTCCTTCTAGACATCAATTCTTAGAGAACACTGAGTTAGAGGTGGATGTGCCTATTGGGCTATATGGGAAAGTCATTAGGCTCTATCATCAAAAGTGGTTTGAGCCGCATGTGGCTCCAGGGATTATACTTCTGGGACATGGAGATATTAAGGTTTTGTTAGTAAACCTCCAGAGCGAACCAATGCAAATCTTCCAACACCAGATTGTAGCGTATTTATATTTTATTCCAATAGACGAGGTCCTTCAGGTTCATGATTTTGGGTCATTGGACGAATTTGGTCTACCAGTCAAGGAAACGACTGGCATACTAATGTTGGTACCATGGAGTAATTTAATAGGACTATCAGAAGAGCAAAAAACCCAAGAAATAGCTTTATTTCAGAAGTACAAGGGGATTTTCGCTGTTGATGATCATGACTTAGGGTGTGCTCAGGGGGTGGTCCATCAAGTAGACACCGGAGATCATCCCCCTATAAGGTCATGGCCAATCCGCCAATTCAGGGCAGCAGAAGATATTGTCACTAACAAAATTGACAAGTTGCTAGAGCAAGGGATGCTCAAACCATCCAAAAGCCCATGAGCTTCGCCTGTTCTAATTGTAAAAAATAAGGGCAGCACCAACAGCATAGTAATAGACTACTAGAAGCTCAACAGTATTACAAAAAAAGACTCATACCCTTTGCTAAGGATTGACGATGCTTTGGATCAGTTAGGGGGAGCCCATTACTTTTCAGCGATGGACTTGATATCAAGGTTACTGACAAATTGAGTTACCCGCGGCGGAACAGGAAAAATGCACTGTAATCACCTTTAAAGGCCTTTTTCAACCTACACAGATGTCTCAAGGGCTGTGCAACGCCCCAGCTACATTTCAGCGAGCCATGGATACTATTCTTGGTGACCTGAAACTGTCATGCGTCCTTGTATACCTTGACAATATTAATGTTTTCTTTAAAACCTTTTTGGAGCATCTCAACCACCTAGAAGCAGTATACACCAGCTGGCTGAGGCGAACATTAGAATTAAGTCTCAAAAATGTAACTTCTTCAAAGATCAGCTGGAATACCTGGGGTTAGTGGTAGACTTTAAAGGGCAGAAATCACTGGCAGCTAAGGTGGAGGCCATCAGCAAAATGACTACTCCCTATAGTAAACGCAACATACAGGTATTTTTGAAGATGGTCAGTTACTACTGGCCTTTATCCCTAATTTTAGCTGTATTGGGGGGCCACTATTCGAGTTGGTAAAAAGGACTTTTTGTTTGAATGGACGGAACGTCATTAATCCACTTAAGATACACTAAGTATGGCGTTGATCAGCGCACCAGTGTTACGATATCTGAACTTTGTTTGGGAGTTTATTGTTCAGATGGATGCGCCTCTTTCCGCTTTTGGGGCAGTACTTTCTCAGAAATATGATGAGGGAGAGGAACATTCTGTAGTGTAATGCAGTCAAAGTCTGAACTGTCATGAGCGTAATTATTTTGTGACCAAGAGGGAGTGCTTAGCAGAGATCTATGCGTATAAGCATTTCATAGTCTATCTGCATGGGGTAAAGTTTAAAGTTGTAACAGATCACACGTCATTACGCTGGTTGCAGAACCTCAAAGAACCTGAAGGCCACTTGGATCGATGGGCTCTTAAGTTGCAGGTTTATGACTTTGAGATCCTCCATCAGCCAGGAGTAAAGCATTAGAACACTAACTGTTTATCTCAATTGCTGACTGTTGCGGTGATGGCAGACCTCAGCGACATGATGTATGATAAGATGCTCAGCAGAAAATATGACGATGAACCGCCCCAAGTGATCAAAGCATTAAATGAGATGCAAACAAATACCTTCCAATGGAATGGGGAACTGTACAAGCGGATTGGCAATTCTACGGTGAATTTTCTGTGACCTTCAGCATGACTGGGAATCATTATGAGCGCCCACAGGGCAGTCAGACATGGTGGGGTGCGCAAGACAATAGAGTTTTTGCGCCCTCAGTACTATTGGGAAATCATGAGCTTTGATGTGCTCAAAACTATTTCCTGTTGCCATCAGTGCCAAGTGGAGAAGCCATTCCGCTGCAAGTTTTCATACCGGGTAGTGAAACCACATTTTGCTTGGCACATGGTTTCCCTTGATGTCATTGGTCCCTTGCCAATAGGAACTAACCAGTGAAGTACATTCTTGTGGCTATCAACCACTTGACCCGGTGGGTCAAAGCAAGAGCAATACAAGATTTGGGGGCAGTTACAGTGGCCAAGTTTTTGGTGGAATGCATTATTCAGCGACACAGATGCCCTCAGTTCATTTTCACTGATAAAGGAACCAAATTCACCTTGCTCATCCTCCCCAAACTGAACGGCTTATGGGACATGCTAGGTTCTGATGACCCCTTACCACCCTGAATCTAATGGAATGGTCAAATAGGTGAATGGAACTCTGGTGAACATCATACAAAAATTATTAGAAGATTATCCTTCAGATTGGAGCTCTCTCCTTTCCACTGCCATGTTCGCCTATAACATTAGTTACCATTCTGCCACGAAGAGTCTCTTCCAACTAATATACAGCTGAGACCCAGCTCTTCCAGCGTTACTTTATTCATGTGTAGAAGACACCGGTGGAATAGAGCTCCACTGCTATTTGACTAACCTTGCAAACATTCTGAACAAACTGCAAACCAAAGAATATTCCTTCAGCTTAGCCAATAAGATCAGGAATCAAGCCACCAATCAGGTATGTCATAGTGGGCTGGCACCATACAAGGAAGGTGATATGGTTCTCTTCCATGACCAACATGGAGTTGGGTGGAAACAAAAGCTGGCCAGTATTTGGATTGGTCTGTTCGAAGTTATAGAGAAAACTGGGGTCAACACATATACCATAAAGGACACTGCAAGTGGTCAGATTGTCAACCTAGTACATGTGAAGTTCCTCCGACCATACAAACAATAGGAGCCTTATTGTCTAGTCAAGGAGGGGGTAATGCCACAATTCCAATATGACTGGACAATAATTGTGGGACAGCTAGGGTGGATTGGGAAGAATCCGCCAAACATGATATCAGTTACTGTTATTTAAGTGCCTTGAGATGAGGCAATATTGAGATAATGGGTTATTATTGTATCGCCTCTAAATATGGTGATAAGGCGATGTCAACATTTGACAAATATAAATTAAATTTCCTACAATTAGGGCGATAGAGTTTAGAGAATTACAAGATGAAATTAAGGAGAATTGGCGTAATAGAATAGCCCAAGCTATGAGAGCGTTATCATCCAAAGATGTAGTATATAAGCAAGATGGGCAATTGAAAGAAAGAGGTTGTTAATAGTAGAGAGAGCGGGACAGAAAAAGATTTCTTTATTTATTAAAATAAATAAAAGAGTTAATTGGGTAAATTGCTCCTATTTTTAGTATATTTTCAGGTGTGTCCAAAGGACTGACAATCCCCACATCATCTGTCTGTTTCTCAGTGGGTTCGACTTGTATGAACAATATGGCGGATCCTAACAGTACCGTCCAATTTTCTAACATATGCTATCAAATTTTTAAGAAAAATGTTATTACAGTTTACTTCAGTGAACTGTGCAAATTAAGCTCTACCCTACATCAAGACTTATATCAAACCATTTGCCTTATTTGCTCCAAAATGTCAATGAAAAGCCCAAAGCCCTTCTTACTAATTATGGAGCACCATGCACCCAAGGATCTCTTTTCTGATATACCTTACCAAAATATCAGATTCCATATCTTATAACATCATCACTAATAAATTCCTTAACATTTTCTATGAAGATATCCTCCAAAGCAACCTTGTTATTCTAATGTCTGGTGGTTCTCAAAAGCCCTGCTGCAGCCAAGTGTTTGAATTGCCTGATGAGATTGCCTGCAACATATGGTCCATCAATGCTATCATCTTCAATCATGATCACTTTTCAATGTTACTCTTGTAAAGCCCTTTAACAATTTGGAATCCCTGCAAGATTCAATGAAGATCAGTGTATATACAAACCAATCAAGAGGATGTAAACGATGCCCATCCAATACAACTACACCTCAGTGGTCCAGGATCAACCACCTGTTCAACTCACCTCTTACCTATGTGCCAAAGTTTTGCAACAAACCCAAAATTCTGAACATTTCCAGGATCATAAAAAAGAGTTACTCAAATTATTCCAGAATTATGAAACCAATATCAAATAAAGTCAAAGATGAGTTCCTATATTAAATTTGGGGTAACACCGCAGTGACATTGCCAACTCCAAACCAATCACCTGATGGCCCTATTGACTACCTTAAGATCGTGAACACTCCCTTGAGACCAAAATAAAAAAGGGCCAGCCAGTGGGATTATTTTCCCCTCTCAATTGCCCCGGGCTTTCACAGTAACCATGGTGCCCAAGAAGAATGGAAAGCTCTGTATTTGTATTGACTATATCCTGCTGAATAAGGTGCACCAAGAATGCATGCCCTTTTCTTTAATCCTCAGCATCATAGGAAGAGCCCAACTATTCACCAATACGATCTCTTTCCTGGATACTACTATATTTGGCATGACCAAAGATTATATTAAGAAACCCATGTTCTTATCCTCCACACCTGCCACATTTTTGTCAATAATCCCTGACCAAAGAAGCCCCTCAACTCAATAATCACCTCAAACCCTTTAAATTATGGGGCATCAACTTTGTAGGACCCTTCTCTGTAATCGGTCAAGGCTGCAAGTACCTCCTAGTCAACACCAAATAATTTATGAGGTGGCCCCTAGCCATGCTGTCCCCAAAGCTGATGCTCTAATTACAACCCAGTTCCTTTATGTAGAAATTATTACCACCTATGGACCCTACCATATTATTCTATCTGACAAGGGGTTACACTTTACGTACAAGCTTTTGGACAAAACAGTCACTCAAGTCCATACAAGATACTCAATTACCCCCTCTTAAAGCCCCCAGTGAAATGAATAACCAAACAGTTTAACCAAACCCTTGTATATGCCCTGGGAAAAGTTGCATGTATAATTTAGAGAAATGGTCATAATAAGTACCCACCATCCTGTAGTTTTATGAAACCAAAATCAACTCTACCACCCAACACACTCTGTTGAGATTTTATATAACTGGATGATAAGCCTATTTTTTGCAGATTGTATAATAATTGCTGAAGGAGGATTAAAACTTGGACAGTCAAATTTGGCAAATAGAGTGGATTCCGCTGGAGCTGCAAGGATGAGCAAAACCCTAAAAATCGTAGGCAATAAAGTGTTACTAACTGAAGGGCCAGAATCGACTGAGACAAGAGCATATAAATATTGAAAAAGAGATTGTAGAAGGGGTCTGAAAACAAAGAAAGAGAGTAGAGGGAAGAGTAACGGAAGTGGCCGTTAAGTTTAATACTAAATAAATTGGTATCATCAGGGAAAAAGCTCTATATATTAAGTTATTATTATTGATTAATTATTGAGGGCCAGCAATCCTCATATTGCTTGTCCATTGTTCATTGGGTTTTTCCTGTGCAATCCATTTGTCAGAATAAACTGAATCCGCCAAAAGTTAAAAAGGGTGCTTACTGCAGGGGGCCCATTGATCAACATTTAAAAAGCTTCAAATTTTCAAAAAGAGCCATGGCACAACCAGCTCGCCTTGATGGGGTATTACCCCAGTTTATCAAATTGTGCCAATAAATGGAACTGAAGCTTGCCTTGGATACACTACTCCAGGCTCAAAAAATACTTTTCCAAGAAAATAAAACTATATCCGATCAGCTTGACAAGGCCTTTCACTAACTGCACCTGTGGTTGGCCAAACCAACCAAATTGCCAACCTCTTGGACAACACTACTGAGCAGCTATACTGTGCAGAGTGTAAATTAAAATTGGTTTTCTGGGAGGAGGAGATCTGCAGCAACATGCTGCCCTTATTTAACCATGGTGGAAACATACATGGGTTTTTCAAGCACTTTGAATTCGCTGTAGAGGGGGCTTCCAATTTGCAGAAAGCTAAACTGTTGTTATCAGCTTTGGATGTCACTAGCGCTGACCAGGTCATGTGTTACCTTAAAGATAGTACCATAGCATATCAAGAGGTGAAGGAGATTGTGATACGCTTGTTTGGGGGTGTGGCAAAAATGGCACGGCGCAAGGAAGAGTTTTTGACAATTCAGTTTCAGAAAAATGAGTCCTTGGTGGAGTTTGCAGAGCATTTCATGGCTGAGGTTCATGTGTTGGTGGGAGCAAATTTCTTAGTCGATGAGGAGTTAGGCATAGTGATGATGGTGGCTGTTAAGCCATACAAAAACTGTATAATGTCATGTCCTAAATTCTTCAAGATGATGCGAAGCTATTAAAAATATTTAGTCATTTAAGCCATCTATCTTTCACTTTTAGTGCTCCCAATGTGAAACGGAAAGCCCCTGCAACCACTACAAAATCCCCAGTGGTATTGGAACAACAACTTGGTTATAATCCTTTGGATAACTCTCATCCCTCTAACACTCTGGCAAGTACTTTCGCCCACACTACTATCAACCAGCTCATCCTCAGCTGAATACAATCCATCAATTAATACAGACCTGGATCTATGGGTGTGATGCAGAGACAAGTGCCATTTACAAATGCTTGTTTCTCATACAGACAACGAGGCCATTGTGTGGCTAGCTGTTCAGGCAAACTGAATGTCCATGCAGTACCAGTTTCCCCAAATGAACAGGGAAAAGGTTGGGTGGAGTAGAGATGGGACGCTCTACTTCCGCTATACCAAACCTAATTGTCCCAGATGATTCTCATGAGTCACTTTGTTTCAGTCTCAGTACTCACCTTAATGTATTATTATTTCAACAAATCCTCTACAATATATTGGCCTCAAGCTAAGGGAAAGACCCCAATAACGTGGACAAAGAGTTCCGCTGAGATGTGCAAAATCCATACGCCTAGCAAATCCTTGAGCAGAATGGTATAGTCAAAGGTGAACCTTCAACACATGTCGCAGCTCTAGAGGGGGTGGAAGTGGCGAATCCAGTAGAGAAAAATGCCAAGGAGTATCCTCATGTCAGTGCCAGTATTCTCACTTTTCTGGATAACCAAAAGCCCTTGGATTTTTATGTATTAAACCAATGATTCTTCTTATTTGGAGTGTACATACTGTGATATTTTGTACAGAATACTAAAATTCAGGCGATTAATGATACTGGTGATCTGGTTAGTATAATATCCACCAAGCTCATGGCTAATCTTCCGTTGAAACCAGATGTGGACCACAGAGTATTGTATGGGACCGCGATGGCACAGAGCACTACATTAGAGGGTGCATACAGCGCGTTGCCTTTAAGGTTCAGGTCAGTCAGCACATTCATTCCAGCGGTGGCGTTGCCTAATAACTATGAAGTGTTAATTGGCTCTGCGTTCATGCAACAATTTGGGACTTTGGTCAATATGGCGGATGAAACAATCAGTATTCTAGGACAACAGATTCTCATTTACTTTACCTCCAACAGAGTCCCAAAAGACCCCATCCGCTCAAGCCAGATCAATCTAGCATATAGTGATGGGGTAATTCCTGTTTGATATTGGTAGATAAAGTGGAGGACCTGAGCGCTTCCTAACCAGATTTACAAGTACAGTAATGTTCCGCTGCGAGATGCTAGTGCTTTAAGCATACCTTCTGGGCATCAGGTCATAATAGGGATGAGCTCGAGGTAGATATCACAGAAGGTTTATATGGTGAGATTATAGAACCTTATCAACATTTATGGCTTGAACCCCATGCAGATCCTGGGCCCCTGTTACCAGGGAAGGGGGAAGTGAAAGTGTTGATAGTGAACCTGCAGAAGGAGTCTATGAAGATTCAAAGGCACCAAGTGGTGGCTTATCTGCATCTGATCCCTATTGATGAGGTCCACCAGATACATGACTTTGGTTCCTGGGAAGATCTTAGACTACCTTTAAAAACCTCATCAAGCCATGATGACTGTGGTTCCGTGTGAGGCTCTAACTGGTCTGTCGGAGGTCCAGAAGGACAGGGTGATGGATCTGTTTGAGAAATACCAAACTATTTTTGCATACAATGATCATAACTTGGGATGTGCATGCAGTATTGTGCATTAGTTAAACATGGGGGTCACCCCGCTATCTGGTCTTGACCTATTTGTTGCTCCAAGGCGTCTAAAGAAGTTGTGTCCACTGAGTTAGTTAAATTGTTTGAACAGGGAATGTTAGAGCCGTCAAAGAGTCCCTGGGCATTACCAGTGCTAATCGTCAAGAAGGAAGATAGCACCATCAGTAGTAATCAATTACTGGAAGCTTAACAGTATTACAAAAAGAGACTCTTGCCTGATTCCACAAATTGATAATACTTTAGATTGGCTGGGCGGTGCACAATATTTTTCTGCTATGGACTTGATATCAGGGTACTAGAAAATCGAGTTGCCAGTAGCAGAACAAGAGAAGTGCTTTATAATCACCTTGAAAGGGTTGTTCCAGCCTACATGTATGCCACAGGTTTTGTGCAACGCCCCAGATACGTTCCAGTGTGCTATGGACACTATTTTGTGTGACAAGAAGCTGTCTTGAGTTCTAGTCTACCTTGAAAATATTGATGTGTTCTCACGGTCATAAAGATCATTTTAATTACTTGGAACAAGTGTTCTGCTAACTCTCTGAAGCTAACATCAAAATTAAGCCCCAAAAGTGCCACTTTTTTAAGGAGCAGTTGGAATATCTAGGGTTTGTGGTAGACTCCAAAGGGCTTAGTTCTCAGCTGGCAAAAGTGGAAGCTATATGCAAAATGACTTGGCCAGGTAATAAGCGCGGTATTCAGGTATCTAAGGATGTTCAATTACTACTTGCAGTTCATTCCTAACTTCAGTTGTATTGAGGCTCCTCTCTTTGAGCTATTAAAGAATAGTGTAACCTTTGACTGGAAAGAACAATGTCAAAACGCATTTGATGTTCTACAAACTGCATTGGCTAGCACACCCATCTTGAAATGCCCTAACTTTTAAGAAGTAATTTAATGTACAAATGGATGCTTCCCTTTCTGCAATAGCGGCTGTGCTATCCCAAAAGGACAATGATGGTGTGGAGAATCTGATCGCGTATTATAGCCAAAGCTTAATGGTCCTGAACGAAATTAAACCATGACAGAGTGGAGGTTTAGCGGTAATATATGCATATAAACAGTTTTGGGTCTACCTCCATGGTGTTAGATTCAAAGTGGTCACGGACCATGCATCCTTATGGTTGCTGCAGAATCTGCAGGAATCTAAAAGGGTGGCTCACGTGATGGGCCCTGAAGCTCCAAGCATATGATTTTGAGATTGTAAACTGACCAGGGGCCAAAAACCAGAATGTAGACTGTCTCTCATAATTACCAACGGTCACCATTATGGCGGATTTGGCAGACATAATGTACAAGATGGTTGTGGGAAAACATCACAATGAGCCGCCACAGGTGATCAAAGTTCTGAATGGATTGCGACTGGATACCTTTGTGCATAATGGGGAACTATATAAGCAGATTGATGAATTGATGCTTATTTTCCCAAAACCTTCCACTAGACCTGCAATTAACATGGATGCTCATAGAGTGGTGGGTCATGGAGGTTTTGGAAAACGCAAGTTCTTGCAACCCTGTTAATATTGGGAAATTGTGCACTATGATGTGCTTAAGACGATTGCTTGTTGTCACCAGTGCCAAGTGGAGAAACCATTCCACAAGAAGACCATCTAACAGCTGGTTAAGTCTCATTTTGCATGGCATACAGTTTCTCTGGATGTGGCGGGGCCTCTGCTGACTGGCATGAACCACTCCAAGTATATAATAGTAGCAATTGACCATTTGACAAGATGGGTGGAAGCAAGGGCAATTAATGATTTAGGGGCCATCACCACCACCGAGTTCATTCTGGAGTGTGTCATACAACGACATGGCTGTCCATAATTTATCCTCATAAACAATGGAACCAATTTCACGTTTCACATCCTGCCCAATTTGGATGAGCTAATGGCAATCCGCGGGGCCTTGACTACTGCATGTCACCCTGAGTCTAATGGAATGGTGGAATGGTTCAACGGAACATTGGTAAATATCCTCTGCAAGCTTGTAAAGGATCGGCCTTCTAAATGGAGTACCTTTCTATCCACCGCTGTCTTTGCATACAATATTAGCTATTATTCATTAATGTGGAAGAGTCACTTCCAATTACTTTATGGAAGACATCCAGCTTTGTCAGAATTGCTTTATTCATGCATAGAGGATACCAGAGGAGTCAAGACAAAATGATATTTGACTACCTTGACAGACACGCCGATTAGATTCCAAACTGAAGCATATTCCACTAGTATAGCCAAGAAGATTTGAGATTAGGCGGCCAAGCAATGTAAACGCAGCAGCCTCCCACAGTTTGGGTAGAAAATCTTGTCCTGTTTCACAACCAAAATGGGTTCAGAAGAAGGAACAATCTCACAAGCATATGGACCAGACCATTTGAGATAATCAAGAAGACTGGTGTTGACGCCTACACTTTTAAGGAACCCACAGGTGATCAGATTATCAACTGAGTAGATGCAAAGTTCCTTTGAGCATACAAGCAATAGGAGCTTATTGTCAGTCAAGGGGGTAGTGTCTAGACATTGATATGACTGGATGATAAGCTTATTTTTGGAAGATTGTATAGCAATTTCTGAAGGAGGACAAAAACTTGGATAGTCAATTTGTAAATAGAGTGGATTCTGCCGGAGCTGCAAGGATGAGAGAAACCCCAAAATTATATGCAATAAAGTGTTACTAACTGAAGGGCCAGAATCAACTGAGACAATTGCATATAAATAGTGAATAAGGGAATGTAGAAGGGGGTCTGAAAACAAAGAAAGAGAGTAGAGGGAAGAAAAATGGAAGTGGCCCTTAAGTTTAGTACTAAACAATTGGTGTCATCAGGGAAAAAAACTCCTTATTAAGTTTTAATTGTAATTTATCTGGGTCCAGCAATCATCATATCGCTTGTCCGTTGTTCAGTGGGTTTTACCCTGTGCAACCCATTTTGCAAAATCTACCAAATCTGACAAAGTTTAAGCACTCCTTATGAACTTTTACATGAATTTAAGATATCAGCCCAACCTTAATATTTAGCAATTTTAAGACAAAAAACCTGCCAAATTAATTTGACCAACCACCTAAGATATTTCACAGGATTGAGTCAATCAAATGAAACTTCGATATGATGAACAGCTCAAGTGTCATTTTTACATGACTTAATTGAGGGTACCAACAGCCAAGATAAGGCTGGGCGTCAGGAGGCCCAAGGGTCAAGCGGAAGGAAATTCCTGACCTAAATCACCTCTTGGGCCAACGCTGGGTGCAGGCCAGATATGCCCAGGTTGATCCAGGTGAAGTGCATAACGCCCAGCCCCATGTTATAGCATTAGCGGTATAGATGGACAAGTTACCTTACTGACCACAATGGTTTGGTTTGATTAATTTGAAAAAGGAGTTTTGAAACCGATTAAATTTTAGAATTTTCAACTTGGGTTGGCCTTGCCTTCAATCAATAACCCAAGCTTGGTCAATTACTAGCTATAGTACCCTGCCTGATGGAAGCGTGCGCTTATTGGTGCACCTGGGCTTAGTACCTTTTCCATCAATTGATTGATTCCCCTCAAATTTTTTGAATATGATTTTTGATACCAACCTTCCTCACTAATTGTATTTCTATAAATAAATCCCCCATTAATCTAAAGTTTTTTTTATGGTTACTAATGTGAACCTGTGTGTGGACCTCCTTGAGGAGGTCTTTAACAACGTTAATCAGTATATCTTCATTTAAAGTATCTACAAGCTCAAGTGCACCATTGGTCCCCTTGGTTCTCTCTAAACTGAGGTCCCTAAATCCTCCAGCACTGATCTCAGCTTGGTTATAGGCTCCCCCATGGGCCCACCCAAGTGCTCCTGTTTATCTGTTTCCACCTACTCTACACCATGTTATACTCCCTTTCACAGGGTTACTTTGGCTCAGGTGCCCTTTGCAGTGCCCTTGTTACCATAATCCTGATGACGAGTTTCCTGTCTTTGTGGCTGTGCACTGCGCACCACAATGCTAAGAACTTTAGAGCTATAGACACTCTCATGACATTAGACAACCAACCTCTTTATTTTACATGCATGAATATTTTCCGTGTAGGACTTTCACAAAAGTGCAAATTGGGTGCACCAGCTGTTGGTCATGTCCACGGTGGGGCTCACCTTTAGTGACTCATTTTGCCAATTGTTGGAGCATCTCAGCGTTATTCTTGCTACCTCTGACTGGGAAGTACCCACCCTTCTTGCTTGTACAAGGTGGATATGGACGCTTTGTAATCTGGGAGTTGTGATTCCCTGAATTTCCACTGAAATTTAAAAAACTGGTGCAAATAAAATTCTTTTTCCTCAGCACCACGTTTGGATGGTGCAGGTGGGATCATTGACTAAGGGCCTGGTGGTAATGGCCTTGGATAACGATGTACAATCCGTCACCAAAATGGGTATAAGGTTATTTGTGGCCCAAAATGCGTTTTATAACAATGTTTCCTAATATAAAACCAAATCCTATATCTTCTCTTATGGCTCAGATATGGAACCCAAGTCAATATACCAAGTCACCCCAGAGAATCCACGCTTAACCATTATCATGATCTGCAGAACATAGGAGGTAGAAAAGGAATTACTTCTTCAATATAATAATGTTTATGCAATTTCTGAAGATATGGTGTGATATGTGACCTCATTAGTAATATTGGCCAACTATCCCTATTAATTCTATGATGCAGAAACGTACCCTGGAGGCATGCTTATGCCTGAAGAAGATTTTTATAGTAAAATGTTTGCATTTTCTGCTTTGAATAGGACACATTCTAATATTTTTTGTTGACTGGTATCCTTTCATCCCTTTTTGAAAAATCAGCACAACTATTTTGGTGGATACTGGATACTCTGAAAACTTTATTGACCAAGACCTAGCTGACTACCTTGAACTTATTTAATTGCCAGTTGGTATGGTTAGGGGAAAGGCTTCTCAAGGTATTCCCACAATATAGGGCCTAGGGTTAGTGGATTATCAAGCTGGCAAATATAATTTGGCTGAACACTTCAAAGCTATCAAAAATCTCTTGTACCCCAGTATTTTGGGTGTAGACTGATGGCAAAAGTTTAACGTCAGAACCAACTTGAAAGAAAATACCTTGTCCTTAACTTTGAAGAATGGTCATATATTAGTTGTCCCTCTGGCTGAAGCAAACTTTCAGGGAGATTTGCCCCACTGGCCCAATATCCACTCTCTCAGTTTTGCTCCAATGCTGAAGCCCTCTTTGGAGGTTTTCTTAACTTCCTGTTTGGAGGGGTTAGAATCTTCGTTTGATGCAGCTTCAGCCAATGTACTGCCAGATCATTCTGAGTTTGATTGCGAGTTCAAGCTCACTGTTGATCTGGGTGTATATCTTCCCTTATTTACCCTTTACTGTATGGGAGAAAGAGGCCTTAGATTTGTGGGTTAAGGAATAGTTAGCCAAAGGCGCAATTTTTCAGTTTACCTCCCCAGTATGCTCCCCACTTCTCTTTGTGGAAAAAGCTGATGGTACTTTACGCCCATGCTTAGATTATGGGAATCTAAACAATGTCACTGTATCAGATTTACACCCAATCCCATTGGACTATCAGTTTTCTCACTATGTGGAGTAAGCCCAAGTCTTCTCCAAACTGGATCGCTTAAACGCGTATAATCATATTCAGATCAAGAAGGGCCAGGAGTGGTTAACTGTATTCCGTACCATAAAAGGACTTTTCCATCTTCAGGTCATGCTATTTAGGCTTAAAAATGCCCCTGCTATCTTTTAATGCCATATTGATGCAGCTTTGGGGATCTACTGGGGTTATGCGCGGTATCTTGCATGGATAATATTTGGTTTCTCCCTTGATAATGAGTCTAATGTGGTACACCATTTATAGGTGGTGGAGCATTTGAGGGCAGCTGACCTTACATTAAAAATTAGTAAATATGAATTCTTCAAGTCCCAGATAACCTTCCTGGGCAACGTCGTGTTTTACCAAGGCCATATGATAACCCCAGACAAGGAGAAGGCGATTTGTGAGTGGCTCACTCCAACTTCATTTTAAGGAATTGAGGAGTTTTTGGGGAAGTGTACGTTCCTCAAGAAGTTCATGCCCAATCTTTTTGAGGTGGCAACGCCTTTGTATAAGGCCAATGGTGCCAAAGTGCTTCAGTGGTCCCCAACTTTGCAAGATACCTTCCAGGCAGTAAAGTTCACCCTGCTGTCCATATACATCCTTTGCCATGTTGACCCCAATAAAGAGTTTATTGTGGCTTCTGATGCCTCTAACTTTGCCATCACGGCAGCCCCCTTACAAGTAGGAGAAGATGGAATAGAGCATCTGGTTGGATATTTTTCCAGAAAGATGTCTCTGCCTGAGTTAAACTATGCCATATATGATAAAGAGTTATTAGCAGTGGTTGCGGCGCTGACTTGTTGGCATCATCACTTGCATGGCTCATACCAACCTTTCCGTGTATGTAATGACCACCATGCCTTGATGTACTACTACACACCTCATGTCTTGACCCCACGGCAAACCCACTGGCATGAGACCCTAGTCCAATTTGTGCTTTCATATGAGTTTACCAAGGCAATGAGAAAGATTTGGCGGATGCTTTGAGCCACAACCCTGCACTATCTCCCAATCCTAGGGAGGTAGAGGTGCATAATACCCATTTGATGATTCTGCAAGGTAATATTGTGTCTCAACTTCCCTCTTCTTTTGCCCACGGGCCAGCACTTGCTTCTATGGAAATTACAGAGGAATATGGTATGTTCATAAAGTATTCCTTCCCCAGCCTTTGTAGGCAAAATACCATGGTCCTTACTAAGAGCGCGTTGAATCAGGAGGATATTACCAGGGGCTATCACTTGAAGGATGAAATGGTGTAATTTAAGGGGTGCCTATGGGTTCCCACCAGACCACATATCCTGGAAATCATCGGGGATCATCATGATGGAATCACCGTTGGTCATCCTGAGAAGGTGAAGACTCTAGAGCTAATTTGTTGCACTTACAATTGGAAGGGGTTAGCTATGCAGGTGGGTAGGTATTGTAAAGAGTGCCTGGTCTGCAACCATCTGAAACCAAATTGTCAGCCACTAGTGGGGTTGTTGGTACCAGTTCAAAAGGCTGAAATCCTTGGACTTCTTTATTGGTGGATTATATTGTGAAATTACCTGTGTCTGATGACTACGATGCCATCATGGTAGTGGTGGACCATTTTATAAAGTTTGCTTACTTTATTCCCTGCAGAACCACAATTATTACTGCTGAGATTGTTAGGCTCTTTGTCATAAATGTTTTTGCTCTTCACGGGGTCCCCAAGAAATAATTTTCAATGGTGGATCCCGGTTTACCTCTACCTTTTTGGAAGAGTTGTGTAAGACTCTTCATATTCTCCCCTGCCATTCAACTGCTTATCACCCCCAATCAGATGGGCAGACTGAATGAGTGAACCAGTAATTGGAGCAGTCCTTGCAGATTTACACAGCTGCATATCATTCAGATTGGATTTCAAATCTCCTCTTGGCTCAATTCAGTTATAAAAAACCCAACATGCATCAATTGGTTGTTTCCCCTTCTTTGCCAACTATGGCTTTAATCCTGCCTTCAACATGAAGCTCTGCTGTAGATCCAAGGTGAAAGCGGTGGTGTACTTTGCTAAAATGATCAAGAAAGTATACCAGGTGGTGAGCACAAATTTAGATGTGGCCATACAGGCTACAAGGAGAATTCTGATGGTAAGAGACGAGTCAGACAAGCGTACAGGGAAGGAGATCTTATCATATCTGATGCTAAAAACATCCCAATCAAGAAACCATGCAAAAAACTGAGACCAAACAGGAATGGACTTTACCGCATTGTCAGAAAGGTGGTTCACGCCTTGTACCAGTTTGATCTCCCCCCTCGTTCCAAATCTTTTTAGTCCTTCATGAAAGCAAGCTTATGTTGTTTATGGGCCCCCACCAGAGACTCCTGAGGCTTATCTCATGGAGGGGCACCGGAGTGAGAAGTGGAGAAGATTGTAGCCTCCCATTGGGTAAGAAGAAAACTCAAGTGTCTTTTATCCTGGAAGGGATTTGATGCAGAGGAGAACAGTTAGGTCCCAGTGCGTGACTGTGCCCATGCCCAAGATCTAATCAAAGCATTCCATGAGCGTTTCCCAGAGGCTTCATGATCTAAGACCAAGCAAGATGTCACTTCCATGAAGTTGGCCCCCGCCCACAAATACTTTTTCTTGGCAAATGACCCTATAGGGTGTGGAGCCCAAAAAAGAGGAGAGGGTAATGTCATGTTTATATGACTTAATTGAGGGCACTTACAGCCAAGCCAAGGCTGGGCATCAAGAGGCCCAAAAGGTCAAGCTGCAAGACCTTCCCTGACCTAAAGCACACCTTGGACCAACACTGGGTACAGGCCAGATATGCCCAGGTTGGTCCATGTGAAGTGCATAATGCCCAGCCCCATGTTATGGCATTAGTTTTAAAATTGATGAGTTAACTTACTGACCACAATGGTTTGGTTTGATTAATTTGAAAAAGGAGTTTTGAAACCGATTAAATTTTAGAATTTCCAACTTGGGTTGGCCTTGCCTTCAATCAATAACCCAAGCTTGGTCAATTACTAGCTATAGTACCCTGCCTGATGGAAGCGTGCACTTATTGGTGCGCCTGGACTTAGTACCTTTTCTATTGTTTAATTTATTTCCCTAAAATTGTTTAAATATTATTCTTTGATACCAACTTCCTCGTTGGTTGTATTCCTTTAATAAATCCCCCGTTCATTTACAGTTTTTTTAAAATTATGGTTAATAATGCAATCCTGAGCATGGACCTCCTTGAGGAGGTCTTTAACAATGTTAGTCATTATATCTTCATTAAAGTATCTACAAGATCAAGTGCACCGTTAGGCCCCTTTGGTTCTTTCAAAACTGAAGTCCCTAAACCCTCCATCACTGATCTCAGCTTGGTTATATTCTCCCCCATGGGCTCACCTTCTAAGTCTAGAGACCCAACCTCTTGAGTTACATCAGGAAAAGGCCCCTTTTAGAAAGAAGGGACCTAATACCCTGTGGAGCCCTTGGCTCAACTGGGGGACTTGGGTAATGTGGTTGATAAACGTTAGTCACTGCATTAGTCCTAAAAGACCCCACCACAGTATTCCATTCAGCTGCTTCTTCTCTGGCTGAAAGGATAAAAGAGGTCTGTAAAGAGGTAATACATGTAAGTCCAGGGGAACGTCCCCTTTGCGTAGATAGGGTGATCTTTCAATTCCTGAACAAGAAGGGTCCTAAAAGGGCAGCTGTACCCCTCATCACCCAGGGCGACCTCACTAATGTAGTAGATGAGCACTGGGTAACAGCCCTACCTCTTAAGATTTGTCAGAATTTGCATGGAATCTGATAATAAATTGAGTCAGGTCCTTCAAAGCTCACTTAAGATTGTGGACAGATGTGGATATCACACTGAAACCTAATATATAAATAATATAGGACTTAATCTTTATTAGAGGTTCAGAGGTCCAAATAAAGACCCTATTGTTGGAACTCAACCAGTTGGCAATGGTTCAGAGATTCCTGTGGGCTGAATATAATGATCCTTGGATTCCGCACTGAAATCCAAATGTAAATATGCCAAATGAACTTAAAAGAGTAGATAATACTGCAAGGAAAGTTACTTTATTATGGAAAAATTTAGTACTATTTATAGTACTAGGGAACTATAATAGATGGAGGTTAAATATGTATCAAGGGTAATTAATTAAAGATAGGAGAGATCAGGATAGGCAAATGATCAGCATCATTTGCAACAGCACGAGTGATATAAATACTTATTAAATAATACAAGGAGGTCTGGCATAGTGGGATGAACCGGGTGTAGTTGCGCACACCTGTAACCACAAGCTAAGGTGGGGTAAAAATGCTGACAGGTTCAAAACCTGTTCTGGCTAGGACGAACATAAAAATTCCTCCGTCCCCTATTATCATTAATCAATTAATTGATGATATGGAGTTAAAAAGGAAGATTTGGGTGTTTGTCATGCAGGGTGAATCCTACTACTGCTGAATCTTTTTATAAAAGAATGTAATGGCATAGTGGGATGAGTCCTGCTATTGCCCCTCACAATGCAGGTTCAAATCCTGTTGTGGCTTAAATTCTATTTTTGTACCAAGAGGATAGAAATTCCCACATCCCTATTAATTTTTGATATCATCATCATTAGTTGCTGATATCTACTTAATTAATATTATTGGGGTCAATCTCCAATACTTCAGATCAGACTTAACCCAAGTTAATGGGGGGTCCAATATGGCATCTGCCCATAGGTGGCTTGCAACCTGTCATGGAAATGGCAGAAGAAGTTTAGACCAGCCTGCCAGTCAGAATGTGTGAACACCCAAAAAGCAAGCCAGAATGCCAGAGGCATTGCCAACCATATGACTTGATATGGAACTGGGAAATGTGATACCACAAAGTGGTGGTGTAACAACAGGGTAAGGAGTGTCCCAACAGCAAATCACACTGAACCCATTCCCAACTCAGTGGTTCTAACTGCAGGAGGTGGGAGTACTGGGACAGTCTCGACAAGATTCTTGGTTTGAGAGGCCAACTCATTGGGGGCAATAGGGAGATGGGTTCTCTCTATCCATTGTTGTACATAGGGCCATAAAATCCCCATGTATTGTTGTCAGAAATTCATAAGAGTGGGGTTGTAAGACCAAAAGTGTCTGACTTGATGGGCCCAATTGATGATAGAGGGAGCCATGGTGACCAAAAGGATTGGTAAAGCCCACCTGGAGTGCGGGGCAATGGGCCACCAGGGAAATGCCATCTGGGATATGGTTAGAATGGAAAATAAAGAAAATTTGATTTTTTAGCAAAAATTTATTTGAAAAGGAAAGTAAAAAAATTGACCAACAATTTTCTCAGTGCCATGCAACTGATTAAATAGTGGTCAATTAGGTAGTGACAGGATGGGGTCAGGACCCAACAAATTTGGCCTGACCAGTGCATTGTTCAGGAATGGGGGGGTTTATTCTTTGGGAACTGACATCGCAAAATTTGGCGGTGGGCTAAGTCTCTGTCAGTTTGACCTCAAATATCCAAACCAGGGCTTGACTACATTTCTGACAATTAGCATGATGGCGTTTGGCCTGACAAATGATGGGAATCCCCCAAGGCCATCCCTTATAGAGATAGGTCCATTTGGTTGGGAATGGGTTCAGGATGGCCAACCCACCCGCACTCAGTCGTTTAACTGTTCATTCAGTCAACAGCAGCACATCAGGTGCAACGCCCAAATTACTATTCAAGGGCTTTGAACCCTCATCAATGTCACCAATATTTGTTCAACTGGTATGGAGATTGAATTGGAACTATCAGGCGATCTGGCTGATATCTCATTCTTCATGCTTTTACAGTCATTCAAATTTTGGGCATCATTCAGATTGCCAGCTGAAATAGACCTGACCGATTTCAATTTGATAATATCAGCACAGATTTTGCTAATTCCCTGCAACAGTTCTGCTGAGGTAAGTGTGGGTATTGGAGGTGGGATTTGAAGTAGGCGAGCTGTTACCCATCGCTTATCTACTATGTGAGCGAGGTCACCCTGAGTGATGAGAGGTACCACCATCCTCTTTGGTGTCTTTTTATTTGGGAATGGGAAGATGGCCCAATCAAGAGCCAAAGGACGTTCCCCAAAACTTACACAACCCCTATTCTAAGCTTCCCCCAATAAAGGGAGAATCCCAACAAGATTCCTCTCCCAGTACCTGTTCTCACCATGGCTAAACTTGTCAGTTAAATTTGAGGAAATATGTGCTGAGATTACCAAATTAAAGTTGAAAGGTCTGAAACTGATGGGATTAAAGCCTGACAATCAGAAAACATATAGTCAAAGAGGGACAAGTATTAAGTTATCAGCCAGAATTGCTTATGGTTTTAATACAGCCAGAAGTATGATTGTCAATGCCAAGTGCCCCTCAAAATTGTTGGGGATGATCCCTGATGGGCAGATGGTATCTTCAGAAATGATTGCAGATATTCCAAAACCCCTTATTGCATGAATTAGGAGTTGCAGCTGATGTAACTTACTTGACCAAATGAATGCCCCAGCGACTGGGCATGGGTGGGTTGGCATCCCAAACCTGTTTCCAACCAATTGGGACTGCCCATATGTGAAGTGGCCTTAAGGAATTCCCATTGCTCATCAGTCTAGATGCTGTCATGCCAATCGATGAAAATTCAGTTGAGCCTCAGTCCAGGTGTTTGAGGTTGAACTGATAGCAACTCAGCCTGCCACCAAATCCTTTGATGTCAGTTCTTATTGAAATTATCTATCCCTAACCCAAAAAATTCACTGAGTTAGGTCAAATTTGAGGGACCTGATCCCTGCTTGGACTCACTATGATCAAACACTATTTAATTAGTTGCACTGTACTGAGAAAATTGTTGGTCTTTTTTTCTTCTTTTATCTTTCCATTAAAGTTCTTTCCCCAATTCCAGTTTTTATATTGAAAACCAAACTACCCTTTCCACCAGTATTCCAACAACCTACGGGGTTTTTGTTTGGGTTCATCTGGTATTTTGCTAGGTGTTTATATGCAATTATGGCCCACATAAACTTATTGGCAAAACTCCAGACTAGTTCCATAACCGTCAAACCAGAAGCAGTGCCTCTGGCATTCAGGTTTGCCGTTTGGGTGCTTTGGCACTCAAGCTGGCAGACTGGTCTAAAAATAACTCGCTGTTTGCCTGACAATACAGGCCATAAGTCATCAAAAGCACCTTCCCCCCACTTGGCCCCACTCCGCCATCTTTTACTTCCTTGAAAAAGAAGAAAATGGGCCTTGAAACTCAGAAAATGGTTTCTGAGTCAGAAACCCAGTCTGGAACATGGAATCTGAAATTCTGGATCTGGGAAAGCTAATCTGAGTCAGAAATATGCTTTTGGAAAAATAAAAAAAATCTTCTAAAAATTTATTGGAATAAACTCTGGTGGAACCCAATTCAGCCGCCCCTTCAATCCAAGTAAATCCACTTATGTTTGGATCAGTGAGGTTCCCTCCCTGGCAGATCAAATGATTATATTGTCAGAACTTTTGTGACCTTTGCATAAGCTGGATGATGAAGCCCCAAACCCAGTCTGAGTACCCATGAGTACATCAGCTGCCGCTGCCCAAGAAAAACGTATGCATGGTTCCCTTTTTCCCCATTTTGCATATAAGGCAACTGTTGCTGAAAGGAGCAGTTGTCAGTCTATTTTTACCTTTAAGTTTTAATAAAACTATTTCCACCCAAACCTACTCAGCAAGCTTTGTCACTTTTTTAAGATACTTTCACTTAACCCAGTGAAGTATGTAGCATTCTGCATCCTAGGGCCAATGGCCATCAAGTGGGCCCTCCAAGCCACCAATCCGGCAGCCCAACAAATGGTGATTGTGATCAAAGAATTCACCACAAGCATATGATGCCAATCCACCACTTCTGAAGAGTTTTCAGATCCACCAAACTCTTCACAATAACCTGTTTCCCACTTGGCACCCAGTGGACCAGCTTCAGGTCTGCCTCCCACTTCACAAAACAATCAGAGAATTTGAACTAATTTACCTCGCTGATCTGCTGATGGTTTGGCGCAATTTGGGTGGAGTGAGGCCATCTCCACTAACCATGATTCTCCATTTGGAGGTGAGGAGCTGCCATACATGCAACTGTAAGGTGGCTATCAGGCACCAGATCATATGGGCCATTCTGCTGAGGGCCATTTTGGCTCAAAACAATTTATTGAATTGATTCACTATTCTAGTGATGAACCCAACCTCTCTACTCCACCTGAAACCTCTTAATGGATGCAAGGTGAGGCTAAGGCCTCCCAATAGTCAGATCATTTGATTCAATTTGATTCATAAACCCAGTCAGTATTTTAAAAATTTTGCACCTTTTTTCAGAAGTTTTGTTATAATGAGCCAGTCCAGGATGGTTGGGAAAAAGATCCCAAAGGTCACCAACTGCAAACCCAGGAGGATTGGTCATCCTCCTTGCCTCTCCCACCCTTGGGGGGTGCCCCAGTAAGACCCACAGTTGACCCCATTGCAGGCATTTAGATTGCTATGGGGCCTTTGGTATATTTATTAACCTTTATTTCCCTCTCCAGAATAATAGGGGGTTCCTCCTACAACTGTTCAGAACTGCTATGCCCTTGGCATTCTGGGATTTCCACTGGGTTATTACACATCTATATTGGAAGCCCAGTCTTACTTTAATCAGCAGATTTTATGACACACCCAAGTGTTCCTGTTTATCTGTTTCCAACTACTCTACACCACGTTATACTCCCTTGCACAGGGTTACTTTGGCTCTGGTGCCCTTTGCAGTGCCCTTATTACTATAATCCTGATGATGAGTTTCCTATCTTTGTGGCTGTGCACCATGCACCACCTCACTGGGAACTGGAGAGTTATAGACACTTTCATGCAGCTCAAGACCCTCCAGAATTTCACCATGGGAGACTTAGTTTTAATTTCAAAAATACTCAATTCCAAATACTAGAAAATCAGTTTAAAAATGAATAGAGGGAGTTTTTAAACTGACAAGATTGCCAATCTATTAGCAAATATCCCCTCCCTAGTATTCCTCTCTGATCCCTTTCATTCATTTTTACCTAATTTCCCTTTGAAAAAATGTTGTGAAAGTTTAGGAATCCTGGGTTGATCATGTCCTGAGGTTTGAGTGACACCTCAGATTTTAAGATTATCATTAATACTGGTTATTGTTGGTAAGTGTTCATAATGGGACATTCAGTCCAAAATATCTGAGATGGCAGGTGAGGAAAACCCCAAGAAATGACAACAAGAAAAAGTAGGTAAAAAGTATTTTTGATGCTATACTGAAAATTTTGAGCAGCCTTTTATACCTAATCAATTGAAAATTTTTGAAGGGAAAAGGGTTTTTGGGTCTCAAAGGAAAAGCGGATAAAAATAAATAAATGGGCTACAGAGATAAGACAAGGGAGGGAACATCGATAGATTAGTGATTTCAGTGGTTTCACAATTCCTAAAATCCCTTTCCCTTTGATTATTTTCTGTTGATCGGGTATAAAAGCCTGATCGGATATAAAAGCCTGATCGCGTTTTTAAATAAAGTATTGATTATCTTGCTTACTTTCAGTTCCTATTTTTATTGTCGGGATTTATCCCCAATCTGCCACTTACGATCTTTTGGGCCAAATGCCCAACGCGAACGCCAACCGACAACGACCACGATGCCTGATAATACCGAAATCGAGGTTTCGCTCGAACCTCTCAGATCATGAATCCAAGCTTCCCGAGCTCTCATGTCAGTACTTCGAATAAAGAACAAGTCGTTTAGAAACGTCATCACGAGAGCCACGAGAGTAATCTGCTTTCAACTAACTTTTAAGGATTACAGTCTGAGCTCAACTGTTTCGAAACTTCAAAGTATGTGTAGCTATAGAAAATGGAGCTTACAAAAAATGATCTAAATCGTTTAGATTATTTTAACCTCTAATCCATTTTTTCTGTGGATTTTTAATTTTATACAAGAGGACGATTTAATTGAGCTCTATTTGTTTTATGAACTTGTTTTTTTGCTTTCTACTCTCGGCTTCTGGAATGTTGTTTGGGACTTTCATTATTTTTAAGATGTTTCGCAACTATTTTTTATTTTGGTGCATATGATGTTCCCTGCTTAATTTTAATACCTTGGCTTTCTAAAGATCTCACGCTACAAGGTTTAAAGAATATCCATACTTGCTTATTAAACTTGGGTGAAGAAGTCAGATCGCCTATAAAAGAGATGTCTTTTCGTCTTATTGATATTGACGAAATCGAAGGGAGTCGATGGGTAGATAATGTTCTAGAAGTTGATGAAGCTCAGATGGCAGCGGAAG